>JAPYZK010000077.1:0-41984 GCA_030522785.1 Platygaster equestris
GCCACGAGAGAATGATACTTCCTTCGTCTGGTTTTTGTATTCATCTTTCTTGTAATGATTTTCGCAAACGACCATGATCATTTTTTGGATGATCAACGCATGTTGAAATTGGAAGGCAAAGGTAATTAAATGGCATAGACAATCAAAACAATGCTAGGAGGTTTCGTGTACAGAAGCATTTAATCATTCAATTTTATTAGTCAGACAATCTCGCAGTAAGGCGGATCTAACATTCGAGTTGAATTGTTGTGAAACTTTTCTGTGTATAATATAATATTTTAATTATATATATATATATATATATATATATATATAATATAATTCTACATATAAAAGTACATTCTAGAGCATAAGACAAATATTTCGAGACACATATTTGCACAGTAATAACGTTGTACGCAGATGATGAAGAATCTTCTGATGTCCTGTACAAAATAATTGAATCACGAACAAAATCAAGTTTCGATGCAGCGGAAAATTTGTAAATTTGGATCCAAATAAGAAACTATTTAGCAAGATACCCTCTGACTTCTCTGCGCATCGGAACAAGTATGATAAAATACCATACCCCAAGCAGGTTATTCAGAAGAAACGTTGCGAACCTGCAATTAGATAGTTTTTTAACTGAACTTATCGCCGAATGAAGTGAGTGCACAATATGTCATGACTTGTTACGGTAACAATTGCAAAATGTGCTTAAAACTCAAAACAAGACAACCACAACTCCATGAGCATTTTTGACGCACCAAAATATATTTTGGATCGACGCTGAGAACACAGAAAATGTAAAAATCCATATCCACGAGAAACTCCCAACCATCATTAGTTTCATAAACGTTGACCATTTGTATCGGACAGCTTTCATCATCGTACGTTTGGAATATCTTTTAGAAATTATCAACAATTTGACAAGTCCCAAAACGAGATAGACAACATCAAGCATGAAGAGGAACAAATGTAACCCGTTGGTAAATGTCCACTTAGCGATAGGATCTAAAAGACAGATATTGTATGAATCACAAACTTCTCAGAGTCTTTCGTTTTTATCATTGCACGATCATTTTAATGTGATCTCGAATTTCGAGCAATTTTTTACTCACCATAAATTTTCATGTTACCGCTTTTGAGGTAAGGTTTTACATGAGATCCTTCGACATAATCAGCGATCACAGCCCAGATCATCAAAATTGAGGGGGTAATGTTGCCAATGATACAGTACGAGATGAAAAGTGTACTTTCGGTAACTGGAAAAGTCTTGAACCTGTGACGAAATTATTTGGTTTACGTGTTTTATATTTATCAGTGGTTACGAAAATTGTTGAGAGAACAAATTTCGGAATTTTGTGGATTTACCAGACCGTACGCCAAACGTTGAAAGCAACTAGATGGAACCAAATAGCTGCAGCTGATGAAAAAAAATACCATAAAAACCCTAAAAAATAACTGGGTGTTAAAATTATTGAATTCTAGTCACTTATAGAGTGAATAATATTAAAGGTCATTTTCGAGTCTTCTTTCCATTCTCGAGTTATTTTCCGAGTTGACAAGTTTTTTTTGGCCTCTTTTGCGATTTTTCTAGTTGGTTTATATCGAATGGAACTTTGGCAAAATTTACAAATTCGGAAAAAAAATGTTTCGAAATTCATTGACTTCTCAGAAACATCCTGAAAATATTGGATTTTTTGTATTATTCGATAGATTCTTTTCAGTCGAAGAAAAGTTATAGGTTGAGGTAAGTTAGTTATAGCTTAGCTCTGAAGTATTGAACAATTATGAAGCGATAAAGTTTAGGAAGTTTTTGATTTTGAACTTCCAACAATTTTAATGAACTCCGTTTCAATGCAATTTCGAGTTCTAAAGAACTCAATAGTGGCCAAATTGCCGAATTCCGGAATTTTTGAAGTTCTGAAAATTTCTAAAGTCGTCAATATTTATAAAGTTCCAAAATCTATGTCACGTTTTGAATGAAATTTATCAAACGTAACCAGTTAAAAATGTGAAAGAACGGGTTCTGTCAAGATTTTGGATTCTGGTGATTGAAACACTATTCTTTTGATCCAAATATACATATTTAATATTTCGCAGATATATATTTTACAAATCGCAGATATATATTTTTTTGGTGGCACGCTATAAATGTTGAGGCGAACACACAACGCGATCACAATTTTTAAATTAACGTTACGACGAATCTCAACACGCACGAACTGATTACAACGCGATCACGCTACGACGAACCTCACAACAATGAAACTTTTACAAATTTTTGCGAGAAATGAATCTGGCTCCGGTGCCTTCAAGCGCTCTTTATATACTGTTTAAAACGTCGTGTGATTGTTTGATATTGTTTAAACGATTATGAAATGTTATGAATTCGGTTTTTGGAATAAGTTATGAAATTCGATTTATAAATTACAATTCGAGGACAAAATCGTGATGAAAATATTTAATGTTATTGTTTTTACGGAATAGTTCGTACTTCCAAATGAATGTTTACGAAATCTGTTTCGAAATTCATGTTTTGAAATCGATCATTTCATATTTCAAAATTGATGTTTCTCAATATTTATTTGATTTTTATAAAGTGATTATTTCATATTTCAAAATTGATGATGTTTCTCAAGGTTTATTTCATATTTTGAAATTGATTATTTCATATTTTGGAATCGGTGTTTCTCAATACTTATTTCATGTTTTGAAATTGATGTTTCTCAACATTTATTTCATACTATGAAATTGATTATTTCATATTTTGGATTCGATGTTTCTCAATACTTATTTCATGTTTCAAAATTGATGTTTCCCAAGTTTTAGTTCATATTTTGAAAGTGTTATTTCCTAATACTCAATTTAAATGTTTGCTCCACATTTCGAAATGATGTTTCTTAACATTTATTACAATTAATACTTTAGAGATATATCGTAACGTTTAATACTTTCGAAACAAATGTTTAGTTTGCCCATATTAGTTCATGGAAGAAGAAAAAGGAATTAATGCATATAAAAAGACGTTACGTCACATCTACAAAAGTTGGAAAATTCTCCAGATTCTGCGATCGATTTTGCAGCTTTGTCAATTTTTCAAGTTCTGGAATGTTGAACAGTTATGAAGTTTGGAAAGTTACAGAAATATCAAAAGTTTCGAAATTCTCCGAGTTCAAGGAATTTCAAAATTCTCAAAGCCCCGAAATTTTCATATATCAAGTAAGAAAAGCTCGAAATTACCGAAAATTCTAAGTTTAAACGGATTTTCATGAATCGGGAAATTTTGAGGCATTTTTCTCAGAAAATATTCGAATTCCCTTATCTTTTGGTGAATTCCCTTCAGTACCTATTGGTACTCAAAAAGCTGAACTAAAAAAGGGTTGTAGAAAAAAAATTTACGACTATCAAATGAGCCCTCAAAAAATCCCATATACTTCCAGAAATTAGGTTGTTTACCTAATACCACTCGATGACATGAACTGAGAAACGAGGCGAGTTCTTCCAAACGTACTGCTGCAATGATAGTAGACTGTATCGCATTAGTTGCTATCAGGCACATCAACGTTTTCCGATAAATATTCATTCTTCCCGGCAGTAAGGCGTAAACGATGAGTATCAGAATTAAAAATGTCGAACTTGTCAATGTCACAGCTGCGATGACAACCGCTGTCCACCAATTAAATTCGTGTCCTTCGCCTTTTTTGTTTGAAAGACAAATTGCGATTTTCGAGTAATCAAGAAATGGATCATCCAAGCAGTACCTTCAAATTTGAAAATCAATAATGGGTGATGGAAACATAATTTATGTATTGATATCGAGTAGGAATATCACATGTCTTAATTTCGTGCATTTAATTAATTTATTCAGAAAGGACTCTTTAATCTATTCCACTATTTCAAACAGCTATTTCCAGATTAAAAAAAATTTGAAGTTGTTTAAGTAAAAAAACGACTAAAACTACGTGACATAAAATAATCACTTGAACATCCCGCTGTAGATAATACTTTCAGTTGATCGAATTCAATGATTGCATGACTTTCTTCACCTGTCTGGAGTCATCAGTTGTCTCGAGAACTCCAGAGAATAATTTTTGTGAATTTTATGTTTTTCGAATGGGTTCATCAGTCGCTTGGCCTCACATTTAAGTACAATAGAGCTTCCATCCGAACAACATTTAGCATTGATCAATGTCGCATTAAGAGTACAACATCGCGAAGCATTTTTTTGAGAACTTACGCAAACCCAAAAAATTAGGAATGCATGCAGAAAAATGACGAATCGAGTGGAATTCATTGTTTTCTCTGTTACAGAATAGGAATAGAATTGTATGTGAGATAGTAAAAGTTATTGTTTTAATTATATCAATAAATTCCATAATTTTTTGTAACTAAGGTTTTGGTACTCAAATTTGAGACTCCAAAACGTCAATACGTGTCGAGTGTGCAAAAAAACAGCAACTGAAACTCAAGTTAATACATTATGGAAGGTCTCGAATTATTGATCAAGTTGATTTAAACACGATAAAGAATTAGGGCGTGTGATGCGTACCTGCAAATCGCAGATCATTATTTTGACAATGAGTTACATGCATCTGAAACGTCATATTTTTCAGAGTTACTCACAGAAAAATTTAGGTTCTCGTGACATCGAAGCATTAAGAACTAAGGGGACCAATTTCCAAACTTTTTTTAGATTTAAAGTCCCTGTATTCGAAAATGAAATTCCTATATTCCCAAAGTTGTTCCCTGAATAATGCTCATGATCTAAGCAATGTTTTTAGACGAATATTCATGACTCATCTTTCAACAAGAAGATAAGATTAAATTAATGGTAAAAACTGATAGGACATGATTTTACAATCATTATTCTAATCATTATTTTTGGAGTTTTTTATCATCTATGTCAGTTTGTACGACCTGAAGTAATGATTTTTTCAAGTCTTTAAAATATTTACTACACGTGCTTTTTTGCGTCAAAATACGATTCTCTACAAAATAGTTGAGACTGTAAATTTCCCTATTACAAGAAAATATGTTTCCATGTGGTTTTTATGAATGACCATTTTTCTGCCATTATTAACGCATGTAAAACATCATAGAGGAATTTCACCAAATAGCATTGACAATAGAAGTACACGAAAATGCTTGAAGGCGCCGCGAGCAAAAGCATTCTATCATCCAATTTTATTCATCAGATGATCTTGCATTAGGGCAAATCTAACATAAGTGAAATTTCCATTACAATCAAAAAAAGTTCATTTTAGAACATGAAACATATATTTTGCCACACATATTCACACGATAATAACGTTGTACGTGTATAATACAGAATTTCCTAATGTGCTTTTTGAATTGATCACATTCCGAATCCAATCAAATTTCGGTGGAGAGAAAAAAACCGGAGTTTTTATCCGGAAGGGGTACTATTTCACCAGATACACTCTGACTCTCGAGGGCATCAGAACTAGTATGATAAAACACCGAAGTCCATATAAGTTATTCAACATGTGAGTTGCAAACCTGCAATGTAATAATTACAGCAAATAATCTTATTGCCAAGTGAAATGAGTGCACAATATCTCATGATTGTGTACAATTAATTATCGATTCGGAGAAAGTTCTCACTTATTTTCCTGTCTTCATTACTATAACGCACTTTTTCTACCATGAGACATAGAATGATATTATAAACTAGTTATTAATATACATGATCGTTTTTAAATGAATGTAATTCATGAACTTTAGTCGAAAAATGTGGTTTTCTTCTTTTCGGAAAAAAAGATAACCAAAACTCCACAAGCATTTTTGACGCACCAAAATGTATCAGGAAGGGACCCTGAGTATACAGATTTTGTCAAATTCCAAGTCCAAAAAACACTTCCAATCAACATGAGTTTCATGAAAGTTGACCACTTTTCGCGCACAGAGTTCATTCTGGCATTTTCGTAATCTGTTTGGGACATTGTTAACAATTTGACAAGTCCCAAAACGAGGTAGACAGCATCAAGCATGAAGAGATACGACTGTGGCCCGGCGACAAACGTCCACTTAGCAAGAGAATCTGACGAAAAGATTTTCTACATCAAGACAATTTCTTGGAATGCAAGTAATGACAAAATACATCAATATATATTATATCGACGTCTTTTCGTTCCACCACCAGATAACCATATAATTTTGATCTTGCATCGTAATTAGCTGTGGAATGCATCGTTTTTCCTGTTACGAAATAGGAATGGAGTTATATATAGAAATGTCAAAATAATAGTCGAAATTATATCGATAAACTCCACGAGTTTTCGTGACTGACATAAATGTCAGGTTTTTATTCCTCAAATTTAAGATTCCGAAACATTAACACATAAGTCTTTTGTAAAATTACGGAAACTTGAGTCAATAAATCATGAAAGGACTTCAAACATCAAAAAAGTTGATTTACAAGTTCAATCAGGATATTTAATATGTATATCGACAAAGTGCAAATTATGATAATGAACTACATTCATCTGGAACGAAATATTCCCCAGAGTTCTTATATGAAAGGTCAGATCCTCATGATAACAATACTCAAGAACGGAATGAACACAGTATTTTACTTATAACAAATTTTTAGTTTTTCAGCTAACAAAAATTGAAGTTTCGTACTCCCAAATTTTGATCTTACGAGTGACACTCACGATCGAAATTATATTTTCAGACGAATACTTATTTCAGACTCTTCCAAAAAAGACGACCTTGACTGATGACAATATCTATTCGGACATAACTCCTCCATTTTTGTAATTGTTCTAGTTACCGTAATCTGGGATCGTTCTACGTCAGTTTGTACAACTTGACGTAATGGCCATTTTCCATTACGAAAACATTTCGTACACATTTTTTTTTACTTCGAACTAATATTTTATTTGATAGATTCCACACATTCTGTATTCACCAGATAATAGTATAAAATCAGGAATTTTTCATCATTTTATATTGCAATAATGGGATAGTTGGAAGTAAACAATGTGTGATGTGAGCTTGATAATTTTTTTTCGAGAACGAGTTATGGTAAGTCGTATTTATAATCATGAAATCAATCAAAATTATTTGAAATGGTGAACTCATAGTAATGATTGAAATAACTCTTTTATATCGCTGATTTCACTTTCACGTCCTCTTTTGTCCTCGAAAATTTGAATTTCATCATCATTCGTGCCACTTTGTGAAAAAAGTAGGTACTTTTTTTTATCGTTAACATTTTTTCCACCTTCTGGGATAAAATGTAGTTTACAACTAGGAAAATAATGATTTTTCAACTCTTG
Source organism: Platygaster equestris (assembly GCA_030522785.1). NCBI lineage: Eukaryota > Metazoa > Arthropoda > Insecta > Hymenoptera > Platygastridae > Platygaster > Platygaster equestris. The sequence continues at coordinate 7,290 of JAPYZK010000077.1, forward strand.
TGATTCTTAGGCTCGTTTAGAATAAAAACCTCACATTCGTGAAAACAATATTATTCCACTTGTTGCGAAATGTACTACAGAAACTATGAGGAATTCAGAAGTCCATTTCCGCAGCATATCTGAAAATATCAATAACATCGACAACAATCAAACATTCGCACATGCCCATCGCAACGTCCGGAAGAGAAATCATCCCCCCTTTTCCATCAGAACACGTTCCCGAGTTAGCCCATTTCCTCAAGGGGCCAAAAGGGTCAGTATGGTGCCACGAGAATAAGTATCCCCACCACCGGTAGTTCGCAGGGGTCCAAACAGGTCCCTTTCAACCCTCGAAGACGAAACGTATCTTCCCACAGTGGCGAGGTGGCCAAACCGGCGCCGCAGCCGCCACTAGACCCCCAAAGAAGACCCCCAGCGGACACAATGAGCCCTTGGCTTCGTCCAATAAACGAATTTCCGGGATCGAGAACTCGGCCAATCCGTTGTAACAGGTCGCGAATTTTTCATTTTCGCCTCTCAGAACGCGGAACCGAAAAGCAGATGTCCAGCGAGATTGTTAATGGCCCTTTGTTAGGGCTTTTTTTACCCCCAACGTTGATTTTTTCGGGAGTTTCTTTGACTTGGGATTTTTGATATTCTTTTGACGATGATGCGGATGTACGTTGAGGAGGATGAGGAGAATGAGGCGCTTCCTGATTCGTTTGAATTCTTGTTGAGATCGGAGGAGAGAGATTGGAGTTGTTTTGGGTCACGGGGACCGTTATACGTCAGTGGCGGGTCATGGTGTTGATTTTTTATGGGTTTGGTGGTTTGATGACTGAGGGATAATGGGGAAGGGGGAGTAGGTGAGGTTTTTGGGGGAGTTTGGGGTTTTTAGGGTATTTCACTGGGAATTTTTTAATTTCAAGTGGAAATTTTTTTTCTTTTTATTTATTTGGATTTTGGAACGTTTCGAATTCAAAATTACGGAATTTTGAAATTTGACGAAAATCGGCGAAAATGGATAATTCGACGAAAAACTTCAGAAATGTCGAATTTGATGTAAATTCTTCGAAATTCGAGATTTATTTGAGCCCCCTTAAGTTTGGGAAGTGAGCACATTTTTTGAGATTTTTCGATTACTAAAATTTGACAGAGTTCGTTATTCTAATTTTGAATAAGTTTTGAAAAACCCTTTGAAAAAAAAGGTTCGTGATCCAAAAATTTCCTGACATTTCCGAATTCTATTACGATATAAATTCCTAGAATTTTCAAGTTTGACGAAAATCTTCGGAAATGTCTTATTTAACATCCTAACAAATTCAAGATTTTATAAAAGCTCGTGAAAGTTTTGGAGTTGCAGAGATTTTTTGGAATTTTTCAACTGTCAAAATTTCACAGAGTTCGTTATTGAAATTCTGTATAATTTTTTATAATCCCCCCATAAAAAATTTTCTACAATTCAAAAATTCTCCAAGACATTCGTATTATTGCACGATAAGAATCCCAACAATTTTTAAACTGGACGAAAATCTCCAGAAATGTCTAGCTTCACGGAAATCCTAAAAAAATCAATATTTATTGAAAGCCTCTAAAAGTTTCAAAATCCAGCACATTTCTTGAAATTTTTTATTTTCCGAAATTCAACAAATTTTTCTATGACTATTCTGAATAATTTTTGAAATTTTTCGAATTGAAGTTGGAAACTCAAAATTTCCAAAATGAACTCTAACTTAAGGAAAACGTCTAATTTCTCCTCTCGAGCTTTTTTGATATTTTTCGCCTCAGAGCTTTTCCGATTTCAGAAAAGCTTTTCCGATTCTTCGCCGTAAGATACAAACAGCTATTTTCCGCCCGCCTAACAAGCACCAAAAGCCAAATCCCGACAGAATTTCAGTAACTAACTCTTATTCCAACCAAAAATAATTGGACCCAGTACATCGCGACTCTGATTCATCCACGAATTCTCGAGACCATTTTTTATCGTCCTCTTTCCATCGACCCGAATCGTGCCCATTTCCCGCAATATTCAAACGAAACCTTTTTTTCCGAACGAAAAGCTTTCATCCCCCACTATTTAGTCTCCTCGTTCACGGGATGCAAAAAGTTCGTAATTGGTGGAGTGGGCGAATCGCATTTTGAAATTCAAACGCACCCTTTGAACGCACCCCTCGGTCAAGCTTGGATTCAATACTTTCCGCGTTCTGAATTCCCGGGTGCATTCGTGAATCGAGAAAGCCTGATATACAACGCGCCCGTAAATTACACAGTTATGATTTCACAGAGAAATCCGATGGAATTGGAAAATATCGCTCGCAAAGAACGGCGGGGGGGGGGGACGCAAAACCGGAGATTCGAAAGTAAATTGATGTGACGTCCATGTGAATGGATGTCATCTTCTTTGATATAAGGACATGACACCCACATTATATCTGGAGTACAGTAAAGCCTCGATTTCAGTCTTTTCTTTAAAGTCAAGAATTCAGTTTCTGAGCACAATTGCTCATTCTGAACATTTCGAACATTTTTTTCGATTTTGAATTTTTTCACAGGGATGTTAGTTACATGTAAAATGAGACGTAATTGAAAAATACTTGGGGATCCGATGAAACTACTGGAAAGCTCGAGGGAGAATGTCGGGGAGTGGGGGGGGGGGGGGGTCTGGGGCGAAGTCCCTCCGGCTTCGTCTATCCAATTTGGCTATGTTTGTTCACGATAAGCAGGAGTTATTGCAAGAATTCACGGTCGGCGTTATAATCCCGGTGGCATAAACTCGGTTGTCATGTCGCGTTTTACAGGCTGCGTAAGACCGCTCCAATATGACGCATGCCGCGCCTGCATCAACATCAAACATGCAAAATATGCCCCTATCCGAGCGTATTTCCCGTCGCTTCTTCCGGCATAAAAATTTTATTCCCTTACAGAACCCACTGGTTTTTCTCATTTTCCGGGAAGGGCTTTAAGCGCATTTTCATCCGGATTTTACAATATGACAAAAAATGGTGGAGCTTTTTTAGAAAAGCGGAAAATACGCGATTTTGTTGAACTTTTGCAGTGTTGATATTTTTTTTCAATTCTGAGATGCTTTTTGAATTTTCACTGACGGTAATGCGTTCTGGATATCGATAATCCGGAATCGGATGAAAATCGAAATAAAAATCGAAATTGATCCCGCAATTTTAGAAAATCGAAATTGAAATCAATTTCAAAAAACGAAAAAATTGATGAGAAAATCGATTCTAAAATTAAGAAAATCAAAATTGAAATCGAAATCAATCAACTGGAATCGAAATAGGAATCTGAATCAATTTCAAAACCGGAAGAAACGATATCAAAATCGATTCTCAAATAAAAAAAATCGAAATTTTAACCGAAATCGAAAAATCGAAGCCGAAACCTGAAAAATCGAAATTGAAATTAATTTGGCAATCTAAAAAACTGGAATCAAAACCGATTTCTAGATCGAAAAATTCATAAGCGGATTTTTTAATCCGAATTTTACAGTATGATAGAAAATGCTGGAGCTTTTTTAGAGAAGCAGAAAACACACTCTCTTCAATTTTTCAAAATTTTGGGATATTTTTTGTATTTTCACGTATTATAATGCGTTCTAAATATCAAGAATCCCCAAATTTCAATTCACTTATTTACCATCGGACTTTTCTCTACAAAAAAATTATTTAATCTCAACCAGAAACGTCCGAGTTTTTAATAGATAAAACGAAAATATTAATTTGGTAATATAACAACACAATAAAAAACTTGATTGATTCAAATACAAACATTTACAATAATCTAAACCAATATTTGAACGCGGAATGAATTCGTAGGCGCTTTTACATAGCCTCTCATCAATAAACAACTGAGGGTTTCGAACCAAGCACTTTTATGCAGATCGCTGATAAAATGAAATGTTGAACTGGAAAAAAGTTTATAAAGAAAAGAAGTGATCTGAAAGCAGTCAAATTTATCGATAAAACTCCTGGTCATTTTCAATATTTGCAAACTTAATCAGAATTTGGAGTATTTTGAAGACTTCCGAAAATTCCGAAATTTCGAGTTTATTCGCAATAATTCGGAACTGTATTAAAATTTACGACAAACTCTGGAAATCTTCGTGAAAATTTCAGAAATTCCTACCAGGATTTGGACGGAAAATTTTAATTGTTTCGAGAATCTAGGGTATTTCGGAACTGTGGAAAATTTTTTCTGTGTGTACTATAGAGTTCAAACAGTCATTCGAAAACTAAAATTTCATGTCAAATTCCGCATTTTGAGCTAGAAATTGAATAAATTTAGTTTTAATTCGGCCTCGAAATCCGAATTTCTGATACTGCAAGAGCACAAAACTATAATTAATCATAATTAATTATAATTTATGTATACACAGTGTATAATATATATTATATATGAATAATATATTATATACAATATCATTTATATTACACACAATATACACAATGTATTATATATAATAGAATTCATATAAACACAAAAATTCCGTTTATCATTACACAATTATGATAATCTCCCCCCTCTTCCCTTAACTCTCCCAAATTCAACATCTCGCGTTAGCTCCACTTCTTCAACTACTATTGAAAGTGGATATTTCACTCGAGGTCGTTCGATGTTATATTCCTCGTATATCTCCTGCTCTGCAGCCCCGGCGTAATATCGAACGAACCCGTTCAGAAAGTTCAAGAGAGTAAATCAGATAATACCGAAAAGCCCCCGGTTATCCAAAATACTCGTAACGAGTCTCGTGGCGGATTAAAACACGGGGTTTTTGCGATTCGTGCATCGCCCTGATAATTTCGTAACCTGTTTATGACTCGCGGCGAGAGGAAAAAAATGCAAAAAGCCGAGGACGCTAAAAATGCCATCCGAATGTATAAAGGGAACAAAAACAATTATGAAACGCGCCGGCGGAAAATGCTTGCTCCGCTTGTTACCGCGGGGCAAAAAATGACGTTTCGTTAGACGCCCTCCGTGTGCTGCGTCGTATTCTGGAATATCCGCAAGTTTTATGGCGGCTATCAATCAAATGCGTGGATATTGAGCAACTGGACGCTGATTTATCGGGGGTGGGTGTTGCGTTCATTGGGGAGGTGAAAACTTTCATCGAATTTCGTATTTTTACTTGATTTTTTTTCACTTCGGAACTTCATTGGAAAATTCTAGAACTTACAAGATTGCCAAAGGTCTAAATTTTTTTCTAAATGTATAACATTTTGGAGATTGACGACTTTTAAACTTGTGGATGGAAGAAATTTGGAATTTTTAGAATTATGCATTTTCTAGAATTTGGACTATTGCTGAATTTTCACATTCTGAACACTTAAGAACTTTTAGGTAGATGAAACTTCGAAATTTCGAAATCTCTAGAACTGGAAAATTTTTGGATGTCTTCTAAATTTCGATACATACGAAATTTTATGAGCTTAGAAGCTATGAAGCTAAAAAATTCTGTATAATCCTGAATACGTGAGAATTTCATAACTATTGAGATTCTCGAAACTTTGGGAACTTTATAACTTCTGAAATATGGGAATTGTAGCACTTTCAAAATTTGCAAAGGTCTAAATCTTTCGAAACGTGGAAAATCATGAAAATTTACGACTTTTAAATTTCAGAATGAACATACTTCGAAATCCCAAAAATGCCACTATTTCTAGAACTTCAAATCTTGCGGAATTCCCAAATTCTAAACACTTCGGGAGTGTATAACTCTGTGAAACTTCAAAATTTTTAAATCTCAAGAACTGCAAAATTTCGGGTGTCTCCCAAATGTTGAAACAAACAAAATTTTTCAAGCCTAGAACGTATAAAGCTCCAAAATTCTGTAAGATTCTAAATACTTGCAGATTTCGGAACTTTCAAGATTTTCGAAACTTTTGGAACTTTCTCCATGAATTTTCAAACTCAAAAATTCGAGCATTTTGAAAATAACCAAAGCTCGAAATCTTTGGAAACTTACAAAATTATGAAAATTTATGACTTCCAAATTTCGAAATGGACAAGTTCCAGAATCCTGAAAATTCCAGAATCGTCTGAACTTTGAATCTTGCGAAATTTACGAGTTCCAAACACTTTGGAAGTGCAGAAATCTATGAAAATCCAAAATTCCAAAATCTCTAGAACTGCAAAATTTCGATCATCTCCTAAACTTCGAAACATACAAGATTTTCTGAGCTTCGAAGCTCTAAAAGCTTTATAATTCTGTAAAATTCTGAATACTCAGAAATTTCAGAACTTTCGGGATTCTTGAAACTTTCGAAACTTCATAACTTTTTAAACTCGAAAATTCAAGCATTTTCAAAATTACCAAAGCTGAAAATCTTTCGGAACTTGGAGATTCATGAAATTGCACGACTTCCTGATTTCAAAATAAACACGTCTCCAAATCCCAAAAATTCCAAAATTTCTAGAACTTGACATCTTGCGAAATTCCCAAATTTCAAACACCTTCAAAGTACATAACTCTATAAAACTTCGAAATTTAGATATCTCTGGAACTGCGAAATTTCGAATTTCTTCCAAACTTCGTTACATACAAAAACTTCTAAGCTTCAAAACTCTAAAAGCTCCAAAATTCTGTGAAATTCGGGATACTAAAAAATTTTACAACTTTTAAGTTTTTCGATACTTTCAAAACTTCATAATTTTTGAACTCAAAAATTATAGCACTTTCGAAATTACCGAAGCTTCAAATTTTTCAAAACTTAGAAAAGCATCAAAATTTATGACTTCCGAATTTCAACATGAACAAATTCCAACATCCTAAAAATTTCAGAATTTCTAGAACTTGAAATCTCACAAAATTCCTCAATTTCAAACACTTGAAAAATACATAAATCTTTTAAACTTCGAAATCCCAAAATGTCAAGAACTTTGAACTTTCAGATGTCTCCCAAACTTCGAAACATACGAAATTTTCTGAACTTCGAAGCTCCTTAAGCTCCAAAATTCTGTAAAATTCTGGATACTTGGAAATCTCTGAACTTTTGAGATTTTCAAAACTTCCGAAACTTAATAATTTTTCGAACTCAAAAATTCTAGCATTATCAAAATAACTGAAGCTCAAAATCTTTCGGAACTTAAAAAATCATGGAAATTTCCGACTTCCAAACTTCAAAATAAACAAATTTCAAAATCCCAAGGATTCTAGAATTTCTAGAATTTTAAATCTGGCGAAATTCCCAAATTTCGAACACTTTCAAAGTACACAAATCTATAAAACTCCGAAATTCCAAAATCTCCAGAACCGCAAAATTTTGAATATCTCCCAAACTTCAAAACATACAAAACTTTCCGAGCTTCGAAGCTATGGAACTCCTAAATTTTGTAAAATCCTGAAAATATCAATAACTCAATCACATTCAAAACTCACGGAACCTAATAACTTATCGAAACTTCAAAATATTAACACTTTCAAAATCGTCAAAGCTACAAATCTTTCAAAATTTCGAAAATCATAACAATTTACGTCTCCTCAATTCCAAAATGAACAAACTTCGAAATCCCGAAAATTCGTAACTGAGAAAAATAATCGTTCTCCAAACACAAGGATTCTAAAAAGGGTTCAAAAAATTGCATCAATTAAAAAAAAATAACCGTAACTCTATCACCGCCCCCCTCCCTTCCCCAATCTCATTATCATCCAAAAATGCTCTTAAACACCGTAATGTGCAAAAATTACCCCCCTCAAACAGCGCCACTCGCCCCTCACAAATTTAAAAGTCCGACCGGTCTCGACTTAAAGGGCAGTTAAAGGACCCCCGAAAAAGAGGGGATGGACCACCGTACCCGAAGGATTCCCAAAAATGCCTCAGTCACAGAAACCCCATCATCTGTGCCGCACCGAAAGTGCGAATCCGCGGTTTCACGCTTCCCCGAGTCCGAAAACAATATTTTGTTCCATTTTTCATCAGTAAAAAAAATTCCTCCGAGCGAGATACCGCGCTACACTGGCTCGAAATTGGACGAAACGCAATATCACTAATTTGTGAAGCGTGAATGCAATCTCGCGACCGTTATATCGGTTTTAATACAGTCGAGGGCATTATTTTATTGATCGAGTCGCGTAATTATCGCCAGCCCCGATTACTTTTTTTCGAGCCTGTCGTAAAGCTAATCACGCTCGGCTAGTGGGAATTTTTCTTGATCATGGGGTAATTGAGTTTGGGAATGACGATGACGATTTGGTTGGGTGAGGTAACGTGAGTGCGTCATGGACGCGTACAACCAGGGGTGGTACCTGCAGCAACACCAGCAACAGTATCATCATTATTATAATCATCACCATGCACCTCATCTCCATTATCCGGAGGCTCCGCATTACCCGCAGTACCAGTCATCCGATTATCTCTATAGATTTTCTCTCCAGGTAATTTCGTACTTTGGGTGGGGATCAATTAAGGGGTGACATTGATCCTGGGCAATTATTGCGAGTTGGAATTGGGGAAGTATGGATATCTAAGGGTATTGGGAAAAGGGATGGATGGGAGAGGGGGGGAGGGGGTGGAAAGTGGAATAAGGTCGAGTTTTTTGGTTAATTCGGTTAGAAATGGGTCTTATTTAAAGGGGCTCTGAATGTTTTTGATATTCAGTTGGAATTCTAGTAGAATAACGGTCATTAAATTGCGTGATTATATAATCTGTTTTGATCAAGTTGAAAATTGAGATTGATTTGAAAATAAGAACAATCAAAATTAATTTCTAAATTGAAAATAATCAACTTCGAATTTGAAATCAGAATTAATCTTTCGGAATCGAACTCGAAATCAGAATCTATTTTAGAATAAAACAAATCAAAATAATAATCGATTTTAAAATCGAAAAAATCAAGATCGCGAACGATTTTGAAATTGAAAAAGTCAAAATCGCGAACGATTTTGGAACCGAAAAAATTCGAATCGACTTTTCAATCGAAAAACTTGATATCGAAGTATATTTTGAAATCGAAACGATCAAAATCAAAATCGATTCGGAAATCGAAAAACTAAGAATCGATTTCAAAACCGAAATCGATTTTAAAATGAAAAAACTTGTAATCTAAATCGATTTTCAGATCGAAATCGAAATTGATTAGAGAATAAGAATAAAGAAAATTCCTCCCAAAATTAAAGGAATCAACATCGAAATTTGAATCAGAATTGATCAACTAGAACCGGATTCGAAATCGAAAACGATTTTGGAATCGAAAAAATCGAATTCGAAAAAATAATAATTGATCTCGTAATCGATTTCAAAATTGATTCTAGAATCGAAACATTCGAAATAAATATCGAAATTGAAACAAAATGAGACCGAAATAGATTTTGGAATCAAAAAAATTCAAATCTAGATCGATTCGAAAATAGAAGAAATAGAAATCGATAATGAAATTGAAACAACTGAAATCGATTTAATATCAAAAGAGTCAGAATATGTTGTAAAATAGGAAATATCGTAATTTTTGCGACTTTCAAATAGAAAAAACATACAGCGAAGATGAAATCAGTCATCTGGAATCGAAATCGAAATCAAAATCGAAATTCATCTTGAAATCGAAAAAATTGAAATGAAAATCAATTTTTACATGAAAAAAAATTAGAATCGATTTCAAAATGAAAAAATGGGAAGTCGAAAGCATATAGAGCGAAATCGAAATAAAAATCTAAAATGTCGACCGGAATCGAAATCAAAATCGAAATCGATTTTAAAATTGAAATCGAAAAAAACGAGCTTGAAATCGATATTGAAATCGAAAAAATTCGAATCATTTTTGATTTTTGAATTGAAAAAATCTGAATCTGGAATGAAATGAAAATTAATCAACTGGAATCGGAATCAAAATTGGAATTGATTCTCAATTCGAAGAAATCAAAATGAATATCGAAAAAATCAAAATGAAAATCAAATAACGAACGATTCCTAAATCAGCCGGAATTTTCGTTAACTCACTGTCATTACATTTCGTGATAAAACATTAAAACCTCCGTCCTTTCAGAGTCAAATTTCCAATTTATACCTATTTTGAACTCAAATTCCGAAAACCTCACAATAATTCAGTGCCCTGAAAGTGCCTATAAACCACCGAAATCACACGTCGCGTAAATTGCACCCTTTCCCCAAAAACCCTGTTTTCGTCATAAAAAGTGGCGATCGACGAGAAAAGTTATGAATCCTTTTTTTCCGTGGAAGAGTAACCAGCCCGGGATCTTTACAGCGTTAGGTAGAGCGTATTTTAGCGGGTCGAAAAACAGCGGCCCCGAGCAAAAACAGGGCCGTTAAAACGGCGAGTGTAACGGCCGAAAACGAATCGATTCTGTAGTAATGGAAATGAGGGGGAAATTTTATCATTCGGCCGAGTGTTTTATATCGCGGGCCAGACGGAATAAGCGGATTTTCAATTTCGCATATCCTGAGAACAAGTCGAAGAATAATAGCCGAATATCGGGCACCCGCGACTTATGCCCCATCTTCGATAATCCAATTTATAATGGCGCCGATCCGACCTTTGACCCGCTGCATAAGCGATATCGCGAGAATTTATCGCGGTCATCGCTTATCCGATCTTCCGTAAAGTCAACTTTGCGCGAATTAATCAAGCGGTGCTTGCGGGTGTAGGGAGCTGTTATTGGTTGATCGTGCAGTATTTTGGAGAATATGTATGAATTTCGTGATTATGATCAGAATTTTCTTTATACTCAAGAATTTCGGAGAAATTTCTGACTTAAAGAATCACAGAATTTTCATATTTTTCAAAAATTGTGAATTATGATAGGAACTGAATTCAAAACTTCATATTTTTGAAAATGTCCAAGAATTTATATTGAATTTTTATTATGCGAGTAAGTTTTCGAAAACGTTGAACTGATGGTTTTTTTGTTCATTATCTACGATTTTGTCAAATTTTAAATTATTTTTGAGAACTTTCAGGAACTTGAAAATTTTTGAAATCGTGCAGTGTTTCCTAAAATTTATATTTATATTTTTTGTAATTCGATCAAAAATTTTCTTGACGCTGAAGAATTTTGTGAAAATTGTGCACTTGAAAAATTACGAGATTTTTCACATATTTTCGAAAAATGTCAGTTATGCTACAAACTGCATCCAAAACTCAAGATTTTTGAAAAATTTCAAAGAATTCCTATATAATTTTCACTATAAATTTCGAAAATCGTGGAACAGGTTTTTTTTCATAATCTACGATTTAGTCAAATTTCCAGTAATTCTCGAAAACAGAAACTTGGAAACTCCCAAAATCGTGCAGTTTTTCGGAATATATATAATAATCACGTAATTATGTTGGACCAAAATTTTCTTAATCCCTGAGAATTCCGTAAAAATTGCGAACTTCCAAAATTACGAGAATTTCCACATGTTCTCAAAATTTCTCAATTATGCCAGAAACTGAAACCGAAACTCAAGATTTTTGAAAACTTCGAAGAATTTGTGAAAATTTGTTTAGAATTTTCACTATGAATTTCAAAAAACGTTCAACTAATTGTTCTTTCGATTTTTCCTTGGTTGTGGTAATCGAGAATCTCAAAATTAAAATCATACACCTGGTACATATGTATGAATATTCTGAAACTCGAGTTTCAGAATGGAAAAAAATCTCGAAATAGTGGCCAGGAATTCACTATTGAAATTTTATAGAGCACTCACTTCAAAAACTTTTCGTTTTCTGAAATCCCCAACTACTTGAACCCATCCAACCTCCCCCTGCCTAATTGACAAAAACAGCTACCTGCTTTTTACGGCCATATAACTCGGTTATATTAACAGACCGGCGAAAGAGTAATTTCTGCAACCGGCTCTAATTCACTCATATTTCATCCCCGTGACGTGTACTTTACGCAGAGCATCTCCCACGAGAGAGCAACAATAAGGCAATAATCAGGGGTTGCTCGCTGAGTTTCAGCATATTGCACTTCACCCCCGCTCCGGGCTATCAACTGAAACTTCTGTTGACCTCGGGAAATTTGTGTAAGCCGCACAGAAAAAAATCTAAAATAATTTGTCTCGTGGAAAATGTCTTCGAAAGTGACGATTTATCGAAGATATGGACTTTTAGATTTTGAAATCCGATCGAAATCGAAATCGTAATTGGAATCGATTTATAAACAAAAAAATTATTCAATGAAAATGAAATAATCGAAATCGATTTTAGTATCGAAATGAATTTTGACATAGAAAAAATCGAAGTCGATTTTGGAATTAAAAAAAAAACGAAGTTTATTTTGAAATCCAACAGGTCGAAATCGAAATCAATGGACTAGAATTGAAATCGAAATAATAATCGAAATCAATTTTGAAATGAAAAAAATTGAGATCAATTTTGTAATCGAAACAATCGAAATCAATTTTGGCTTCAGGAAAATTTGAATCAGAGTTAAAATCTATGAATAGAATTACAATCTCGATCAAAATCGGAATTGATTTTAGAAATGGAAAAATCGAAATCGATTTCGCAATTGTAAAAAACGACACTATTTCGTAATTTTTGTAAGAAATCAGAATTAATTTTAAAATTAAAACAATTCAAATCAAATTGAAATCAAAAAAATCGAAATCGGAGTCAAAATCAAACTCATTTAACTAGAATCGAAATTGAAATCAGAATTATAATCGATTTTTGAATCGAAAAAATCGAAATTGATTTTGAAATTGAAAAAATCGCAATCAGTTCCGATTTTTAAGTGGAAAAAAAATCCGAATCAATTTTCAAAACAAAAAGATCGAAATCGAAATCAAAGTCTAAAAAATCGAAATCGCATTTCCGATGAGTATCAAAAACACATTCTCGCAGTATCTCACAATTTCAAAATTCAAAATACTTGAACTCTCATAACTGCTTCCATAAATTCGCATAAAACTCCCAAAAATCCTCGAAAACTTAAAAAAATCCCCCCCCCCCTCCCAAAAAAAACTCTCCATCAAAAACAGAATCTCAACCCAAAAAGACTCAAAAATAAAAACTAGACGATGTTCCAGAGTAGATCAAAAGTGGCGGGATTATTATTGCCGCTTTGTCAGCCGCGGCTTCCGTATCTTGGCTCCGCTCCCGCGGCCGTGATTAAATGAAAACATTGTTTGCGCAAATTCTCTCCCCCCCCCCCCCCCCCCTCCAGCTCCCTTTATCACTTCTTGGTTCGGAAACTTCGCTTCGGCGCTTTGTTGCATAATTTATAAAACTCCACGCCGAGGGGATAATAACACCGTTGCAGCAACTGCAATTACGACGCTGCGGAAATTAAATTATTGTGCCGGAAAATGTTGATTCTCTAGATTAATGATATCTAGTAGTACGATAAAAAGTACTGGAAAAATAAGAATTCCGTGGAAAATTGGAATTATATTCAGGTCAACAATTTCAGTTCGTGTAATATCGAAAATTTTTCAAACTGTGTACAATTTTTATTAACTTCAGTTATAAGTGATGACAGATTGATGATGATGATGATGACTTTTGGGAGGTTTGGGCGTTATCTTTTTGGATTATTCGTAATTCGATCAGAAAACTATCCCTGTTAATTGAGTTATAGACGTCCTTGTTGCGCGGGACCCCACTGTTAAACTAGTAAGGGCAACAAAAGGGGTGGTCGTCCGAATCGTGTATGGACGTGATAATTGCGAATAATTGCATTGTCTTCGAGTCGTTCACGAATCCGTTTAGTTCTGTAGCGGCGAGAAGACAAGAGGCCGGAAGGCAAGAAGGAGAGGCACGGGAAGCGACGAAGCGAGCTGAATAGTTATGTCTCGCGTACCTATTGATGTTCCGTCAAAGGAAACCCATTTCATCGATTGATCACTTCCTTTTGTACAATTAATTAAGTCTTTGTCACATTTTATCAATCTCAATCGCGTTCGACTCGGAATTAACGCAACTACGGGGTTACATAATCGAGGACTTCAATAATGATTACAGTTGATGTTAATTTATTAGGGACACCGTATTTTTTATTAAAGCAACAAAAAATTGAATTGACATCACAAAAAAATGTGTTGTGTAAGTTTGACTGGTCTCAATTTTTCGATTTTGGTGAGTCGAAAGTTTCTGTCGATTTGACGGTTGAAGAATCATGAAAATCATGAAAACCGGTCATGAAAATGATGAAAAGTGAAAAGTATAATATCATGTTTTATGATTTTCGAACAAAATCGATTTCGATTTTATCGTCATTTCAGAATCGATTTCAATTTTTACGATTTCAAAATCAATTCTGATACCAATTTCAATTTCGATTTTCATTTTTTCGATTTCAGCGATGATTTTGAATTTTTTTATTCCGATTTTGCAGGTATTTGAATCAATTTCAAATTTTTTGATTTCGAAATCGATTTCGGCTTTTTTTAAATCTCAAAATCGGTTTTAATTCTCTAGATTTTGGAATTTATTAGGATTTTTTCGATTTAGAAATCGATTTTGATTCTTTCGATTTCAACTCGATTTCGATTTCGATTTGGATTCCAGTTAATCAATTTTGAATTCAACCATTTCTATTCTCAATTCATTTCGATTTTAATTCCGATTTCAATTCTAATTCATTGATTTTGATTTATATTCCGTTTTTTCAAATTAAGATTTAGATTTTTTCGATTTAAAAGTAAGTTTCAACTTTTTAGATTTCCAAATCGATTTCATTTTTTTCTATTTCAAAATGAACTCCGATATTCTCTGTTTCAGAATCGATTCCGGCTTTTCCGATTCAAATATCGATTTACATTTTTATTTTTATTTTTATTTCACATGATTTATTTCAATTTAGATTTTTCCATATCGATTTTTTCGATTCCAAAATCAATTTCGTTTTTATATTCGATGTGGATTCGATTTTTTTCAATTTCAAAATCGATGTCTGGAACTTGAAAGATCATTAAAAACATCATAAGATTTCACGAATTCCTCATCAAATTTTTGTTTTCCATCAGGCATTAAGTAGAACTTTACAAGTCACTCAAAAAGTCGACTTTATGAGTTATTGAATAACTTTACAATAAGATCCAAGAAAACTCACGAAATTTTCCAGAAAGACAAGGTTTTCGCTCAAATAACCTCATCAATTTCAGAAACTAATGAAGGTTCATACTTTCATCCTAACTGATGAGGTTTTATACTACTCTCATCATCAACCCAACGTACCGTATCGAATATACGCACGCAGCTCTAATTATGAATCTTTATTCTCCCAATTTCCGTGCTTTCGAAGCGTCGAATAGCAGCTCAAAATTTATTCCGCCATAATAAAGCACTTTCTCATTATTCATTCAAATGCGCTTGTCGAATTATTTAGGCAGCCGTGTTTATCTCGTTACACGTGCTTCTAAGTGCTTGATTGAAAAGCGCTAATTATTGGCACGGAATAAATACATACAGTCGCGTGATGTATTCCAAACATTATTATGCAGCTCGTTTCTGTAATGTCACTAATCAAATGCACTCTCCCTCCTGTTCCCTATTCTCCAGGAAGAATGTTTAAACGAATTCTTTCAAAATAATTCAAAATTCTATCATTTTCATCCAAAATGACTGTATTGAAACTTTACTGGTACATTTTTTGTGATAGTAGAAAATCATCAAAGAATTTCATAGGTTAAAATAAAACATCGTAAAAAAAGGAAAAATCTGGAAAATTCTGAGTTCACCACTCCAAATCATTCCAAACAAGCCAAAACCTAGCAAAATCGCAACAATCAAAACTGTTTGAGATTTGTGCTTGAGTGATTGCCACGCAAATAAACGCCGTCTCCAACATGCGAGAAATGTGCTGGAACTGTCGCCGACCTGACAATTGTACTAATTGCACAGCTGCGGACACGACCCCCTTCATTACGTCGTCCATTTCCTCCTGACTTTTGATACCGAAAATATTGCCAAGGATCTCGCAGTAAATAATTACTGTGTGGAGGAAATAACTCGAACCGACGGGACGTCGCTGATGCCAAAATAATGGCGTCTCGAGCGAATTCGTCTTTATTCCACTGACATTGAAGCCCTTTTACCGAGTGCTGTTGACGGAGTAATTTTCGGGTGGATTTGTGATCATGAACAATGTCAGGGAGGTCTGGTGGAAGGGAAATTGTCGGTTGGGGGTGTATTGTTTGTATTTTGTGGATTTCAGAATATTTTGTAAGATTTTATGGATTTTTTGTAGGGTACGTTATAAAATCTTATCAGTTTCTGAAAGCGATAAGAAACCTTTGTGGTCTGAAAAATTTCATGAGTTTTCTCAAATTTTATCGTGAAGCTTTTAATTAATTTGTATAAAATCAACTTTTCAGGAAACTTTTGAAGTTCTGTAAGATAACTTGTAAGAAATTGAAAGCTTTATGAGGAATTCGTGAAATCTTATAAAGTTTGTGATAATTTTATAAGGTTCAGATATCGATTGTAGGATCGGAAAAATCAAAAACGTAAAAGAATCAATTTATTTCGGAATCGATAGATTCGTAATGAAGATCATCGAATAATATTGTAATTTATTTTGAAATCTGAAAAATCAAAATCGAAATCGAATTTGAAATTTGAAAAATCGAAAACGAAATTGAAATTCAAACGGAAATCAATCAACCGTAATCGGAATCAAAATCGAAATCGAATTCAAAATCGAAAACATCAGAATAGAAATCGATTATGAATGTGGAAAAATCTAAATTGATTTTGAAATCAGAAGAATCAAAATAAATCGAAAAAATCGAAATTGATTCGTAAATCAGAAAAATAGAAATTGATTTTCAAAACGAAAAAAAAAGAAATCAAAATTTGAATTTAAATCGATTAACCGAAATCGAAATCAAAATCAAAATAAATCTTCAAATTGGAAGAATCGAAATCGAAATTGAAATCGAAAAAATCTAAAACGATCTTTGAATCAGAAAAATCGGAAAAATTGAAATCGAAATCAAAATCCGAATCGCTTTCTAAATCGAAAAAATCTAAATCTAAATCAAATTGGAAATCTAAGAATAATTCGGAATCGATTTTCAAAACGCAGAAATCGAAATCGATGTCGAAGTCGAGAGAATCGGAATCGAAAGTAAAATCGAAAAAATCTAGATTCAAATCGATTTTGGAATCAGAAAAATCGGAATCGAAATGAAAATAAAAAAAATCGCAATCAAAATGCAAATTGAAATCAATCAACCGAATTCAAACTCAAAATCCAAATCGATTTTGAAATCGAAAGAATCGGAATCAAAATTGATTCCTGAATAGAAAAAATCTAAATCGAATTTGAAATCTAAAAAATCGCAATCGATTTTTAAATCGCAGAAATCGAAATTGATGCCGGAATCGAAAGAATCGGAATCGAAATTGAAATCGAAAAAATCTAAAGCCAAATCGAATAACCGGAATCAACAGTTTCAATATCGAAAATACTTGTATTCAATATATCAAAAAAATTTGGAGTATCTAAGCCCTCTCTGAAATGATTATACTAGAAAATGCCTCATAAAAAACAAAAAACCTCATCAAAAATTCGTGAAATCTCAGAAAGTCTTCGGGAATCTGATAAGGTTTAGAAAATTTCAAAAACATGATGTCAAAGTTCAGCGTAAATTGACTTTCTCATGAATAAGATTCAACTACATCAAGTCATTATAAAACAGCTATAATTGAATATATGTCCATTATGTAGAAGAAATACTAGTATTCAACACATTTGCTGTGGACGCAGCCATTAGGCAATTCCCTCAGCCGTTTTCAAACGTGAGTGTGACGATATATCACAACTTAACCACTTGTGGCTGACATTGTATACATGAATTATATCCTGGCAACTTTATCAAGTTCCCCCAAAGATATTGCGCCATCAGTATAAATTCTAAAACTGCGCGACTACGAAACAGCGAAAAAGCGCGAGGATAATGTATGCGAAAAAAGCTCTGAACAAGCTCACCGGGAGCTCAATAGACGATTTTGATCATTCAAATTGAAATCGAAGTCTAAATCAAAACTTATTTAGGAATCGAAAAATCGATTTTTGAATCGAGAAAACCGAAATCGGAATTCAAATTGGAATCGAGATCAATCATCCGAAATGGAAATCAAAATCAATTTTCAAATCAAAATCGAAATCAATCACGCGCGATTGAAATCAAAATCAGCGTTGAAATCAATTTTGGAATAGTAAAAATCAGAATCAAAATTAGAATCGAAATCAACTAACCGCAATCAAAATCGAAATCGAAATCAAAATCAAATCTAAAATCGAAAAAATCGAAATCGGAGTCAAATAACCAAAAAAATAGACGATTTCGATCATTGCGAGGGACACGGAATATTGTACTGTCACAATAATTTGAGATTGGACTTAGTAGTCGACAATTAATTATCGATTAGTTGGATTTCACTTATTCAGATTGAGACTGTTTATATTGGCTGAGAATACACCAAATCTTGAGTTTTTAGCATGTTTAGGGACTTTTCTGTTTTTGTAATTTTTCAGTATTTTCCTTTCTCGATTTCGATGAGTTTGAAAAATTGGACAGGTTGATTGTTTTCTAAACTTTTATTTCCAAAATTTAATTGGTTCACATAAAATTATCGCAAATGTTACGAAAATTTAAAAAAATTTCTATTTTCGATCACATTTTCCGAGTCATAAAAATACTGTGAAATTCGAAGCTTTCTAGAAACTTTTCCCTTCTAAAAAGATCGAAACTTTTCCCTCCCCAGTTTCTAATTTCCCCCGAACGAAGCCCCAACTTGCTCCGCACAATGTCGCGTCTATATTCCGTTTTCGAGTTCCTCTCGTTTCCTCCACTCAGGGAATCCTCTTAAGCAGCTATAATTTCGCATTCTACTTTGCCGTATTATCACCCGACTTCCCGAGAGTAATTCGGTACCGAAAAGCAACGGGAAAATGAATAAGCTCCAAATTAAAAGGAGCTTCCGCTTCCAAGGTCGCGGAAAGAAGAAACACGCGTAATCAAAGTTGATAACTTTGTTCCCGAGCCCTATTATTCCTCGAGAATCCGAACTGGAATTCAATGACTGTCTATAAACACTGCGTTACGCAACGAGTGGAGGGAAAGAGTTTAAGGAACATTCAGTTGACATTTGTTGTCGTTTTCTGTTGCAGCAACAGCAACAGCAACAACAAGCTCAACAGAATCCCCAGCAAGCTCAGCAGCAGTCGCAGCAACTCCAGCAAGTCAATTCCCCGGGGAGCGGGAAGGCAAGTCCTTCCCCGGGGAATTCGTCGTCTCCTGGGGCAGCGCCCGCGACGAACAAGACCCTGGGAGAGCCGAAACCGGTGGAATGCAACCTCTGCCACAGGAAATTCAAGAACATACCGGCCCTTAATGGACACATGAGGCTGCATGGCGGGTATTACCGGAAGGTACGAGATTTGGGTTTTAAAGAATTTATTATTCAGGGGATTCATCCTTGGATTATGGGTGAAATTGATGATGATAAAATTGGGTAAGGAAAACTATTTAAGTGATGAGGGGAATGGAGGTTTTCTTATTGGAAATGATGACGTTTTGGACGATCTTATCGGGTTTTGGAGATTATTGGGAGAATTTAGAAAATTTTGTGTCCAATGAAGGATGTACATCGAGAAATTTACGGAATTTTAGAGAATATTTTAACCTTTTGGATGGAGGTATTTTTTATCTAGAGAACAAAATACATCGAAAAATTTACAACGTTTTAGAGAATCTTGTGGTTTTTGGAAATTTTTAAAAAAATCAAGAAATTTTCTATTCAGATGAGGAAATACTCCGAAAAACTAACAATATTTTGGGAAATATTGTGGGATTTTTAATGTTTTTGGAAATTTGAGGAATTTTCTGTCCAGAGAACGAAATATATCAGAAAATTCACAATATATTGGAAAATCTTGTGGTTTTTCGGAAATTTTTTGGAAAATCGAGAAACGATCTATCCGGAGAACAAAATACATTGAAAAATTTACAACAGCTAGGGTAAATTTGCAGCTGTTTGGGAAATAATCTAAAAAAAGGGATTGTCTCTCCAGAAAACAAATAACATTGAAAAATGCACAACATTTTGGATAATCTTGTCGGATTTAGGAAATGTTTGGAAAAAAACAGGAAATTTTTGATCCGAAGAACAAAATGCATCTAAAAATTGACGACATTTCGGAGAATCTTGTGAGATTTTGGAAACTCGTGGAAAAATAAAGAAATTTTCTATCCAAAGAACAAAATACATATAAAAATGCACAATGTTTCAGAATATCTTGTGACTTTTTATAAATTCTTCGAAAAATAAAAAAAATTTTTATCAAAAGAACGAAATACATTGAAGAAGTCACAATATTTCGGGAAATCTTGTGGCTTTCTGAAAATTCTTTGAAAAATTGGAAAAATTTTCTTTCAGAGAACGAAATGCTTCGAAAAAAATTACAAAATTCAGAGAGTCATATGGGATTTTGGACATTATTGGAAAAATCAAGAAATTTCGCATACAGAGAAGAAAATACATCGAAAATCTGATAACATTTCGAAAAATATTGTGGCTTTTTGAGCATTCTTGGAAAAATCCAGAAACTTTTCTATCCAGAGAGCAAAATACATTGAAAAATTGACGAAATTTTGAAAATGCCGTGGCTTTTTGGGGATTATAAAAAAAGTCAAATAATTTTCTATCCAGAGAACAGAATGTATCCAAAAATTTACAGCATTTCCGAAAATCTAGTGGCTTCACGAAAATTCTGGGAAAAATCAAGAAATTACCTATCCAAAGGACAAAATACATCGAAAAATTTATATTTTTTAAAATTTCGAGGCTTTTTGAAAATTCTTAAGATAATCAAGGAATTTTCGATTTGAAGAATAAAATACACCGAAAAATTCACAAAATTTTGGAAAATCTCGTCACTTTTCGGAAAGTCTTGGAAGAATCAAAAAATTCCCTATCCAGAGAACAGAATCCATCAGAAAATTTACATTTTAGAAAATCTTGTGGCCTTTCAGAAATTCTTGGAAAAATCACATTTTTCCATCCAGAGGACAAAATACATCGAAAAATTTACAACATTTCGTAAAATTTTGTGACTTCGAAAATTCTTCGAATAATCTACATACTCCCTATCCAAAGAACAGAATACATCGAAAAATTCACATTCCGAAAAAAATCTTGTCCCTTTTCCAAAATTCTTCGAAAAATAATAAAACCATTCTATCCAGAGCACAAAATACATAAAAAAATTAAACCACTAACTCCCCACCCGAAAACATCCCTAAGTTTCGAAAAATCCACGATTCTTGATGGAGAAACCCGAATATCAAGAGACGAAGGGATAATCAAATCGAACGAAATCCATTAACAATCTCTTTAAGCTCGATCCTTGAAGCTCGGGCAATCCGTGGACGGCAACTTTTGTGCAAACATTGTTCAGAGCTTTCTCCATTATGCAGATTGAATCTGTCTGGCATTACCCGAGTCTCCCCGTCATGACAATCGTGCGAGCATTAACGTTTTCATCGGACCGTGCAATGGCTGTTCGTTACCACTCGAACAAGTTCTCCAATCTTTGCTTCCCTCTCCAATTTCGAATGAAGAACAATCACGAATCCTCGTCTATTCGTTAACGCTTAAGTGATGGGTTTCGCAAAGTCACTGGTTTGCATTTCGAAATCAGTGATTTTCCGCCCTAGGGCTCTTCCAAAATTCCTCACCCCCTATCCATCCCCAATTTTCCTCCCTGCCTCCCGAAAATCGACTCTCCATCCTCCCCTTAATCTCCAAAATCACATTTTCCGCCTCCAACGTCAAATTATCCCATAAACAACTCCTTATAAATAATAACCCGCCCAAATGTGAAACTCGATTACAAGATGACGATGAATCCACGCGGATCCGGATCCCAACTATCGCGCTGGCTGTTGCGTCACGGGCTAATTGAATGGCGCTCCAATTGGGCGCGCTCAGTGATTAGCGAACGCTAATTTCCCTGATATTCAAGGCATCAATTTGCCCTCCCGTTCGCTTTTTGAACTCGCTAATCGACAGAGAAAACTCCGAACTCACGGCGATTCAATGCTGAATCCTTTTTTTCCACCCCCAGGATGCCGAGAATAAGAAGAGCGAAAAAAAAGAAACCACCGGCCCGCCGCTGCAAACGGCTTCCGTGAGCGTGAGGGCTTTGATCGAAGAAAAAATCATACAAAAACGCACCACTGGTGAGTTCCCTAATGAACCCCTCGTAATTATGCATTTCTTTCGCGAGTTCCATGAGCGGAAATCGGAAAAAGATCCGGAAGAAGCGGAAAAATGTTTCTGGGGTTCTGAATTATTCGACTCTTCCAACTTTCGAATCAGCGTCTTATTTCCGCGATCAATTAATTTCTTCCGCAGCAGCGGACGCGAACACGGCGCAGTCACGTACGAACACGAACGCTTTGCCGGCTCAAAACGATGGCGCTGGTATTGGCAAGAGCAATTTTGCCGTCCCCGCGCCGCCACCTCTGTCATCGGGCGATAAAATTCGACGTATCCAAGATAACGAGCACTTTCGACAGCCGAACGTCACCATTGCAGGCAACGCTTCCGTTCAGAAACAGTTGCAAGAGGCTCAAACGCAAGCTCAGGCGCAAGCTCTGGCTGATATGATACTGAAAGTGAGTTGATGGAGGTTTTTTAGATGGATTCGAGATTGCGAAGTTGTGGAGTTTTAATTATCCACAATTCTGACAGACGTTGAATGACTTCGATGATTCCTCGGGGAATTCGTAAAATCTTCGGAAAAAACCGTTGTTAAAGAAATCTCAGAAAAACTCTCTTTTTCATTTAGAACACTCATCATCAAATCATCATCATGATCATTCATCAAATCCACGTTTTCCCATTTTCCCGTCAAATGTCTAGGGCACCACGAAAATGGCTGTGAAAAGAACGACATCAGACCCGGCGCAAAAGTTGCAGTTGACTTATCAAGCGCCGGTGCAGCAAGCCAACGCTCAACAACAATCGCAGAATCACAATCAAAGTCAGATGCAACAATCGTCCACCGTCACGGACAATTTCACGATGACGGGCTATTCGGAAGACGGGGGCTACTTCAGCCCGAGCCTGCAGGACGAGGTCTTTCAGCAAGTCACTTCCATGCCCGATAACGTTTTGTTGCACACGGCTCAATTGGACTCGATCCAAGTAAGCTCGAATTTTTCAAACCGAATAGGGAACATTGCACATGAATAACCATGTATGAGCAGCTATTTCTGAGATGGCTCCACGATTCCGATTCCGATATAACTCCGCGTTTGTGCGTCAAATTTGGATTTTAAACTCCAAACTCTCAAATTTCAGAAACGAATTCAAACTGTATAAAAATTAGAACAGCAGACTAATCTGTACCAAAAATGCAATAAACCAATCAATCAGTCAATCACAACCTGCCAAAACAATGAATTCAAACAACACTCAACGATCATCCTTCCCGAAACCAGCATCTATGTATGTTTCGCACGCACTCACATCCCTTATCAACACTTATCTGTACAACACTCTCATATACGAACTTACAAACTCCAAACTTTAACTTCGAACTCCAATTTGACACCTTCAACTTCAAATTGAAGTAACCGACCATTCCAATCACCCAGTTCCAGACAAGCGGTCTACTGGGCCAAGACCAAAGTTCATCGGAGCAGCTCCAAGACATGAACCTCGAGGAGCGCTACAGTTCCCAGCACACAGTGAACCCCGATCTCCAGGCCCTGGTGAACTCGCCCCTACCGGACTCCCTAGCGGAGTTCAGCACCTACGGGGCGCAGTACTCGGAGAGCCCGCACACGATATCCGCGCAATCGCCCCTGGCGTCGCCCCTGACGCGACACGACAGCCCCAGCTTCTCTTATCCGACGCCACCCGCGAGCCAGGAGGGCCTCCTGACGGGCAATCTACCCCTGCTCAGTCCCCAGGACGATTCCGAGCCCCTCAGGCCCGTTTCCTCGCCCATTTCGGCGGCTTTTTATACCACCACCATGTCTTCCGCGGCAGCTGTGGAGGAAGCCCTGAGCGAGGTATTCCTCGATTTTAATTTCAATCAATTTACATAGAAGCATTATTATTAACATCAGTCATCCAAAACGTGATCAATCCACATTTCGTCACTTCAAGACGTTACCCTGACATTTCAGGTCCTCCCTGGGGAGAACGAGGCCGACACAACCGACCTCTACGGCTCCGCTTCTCCGAACCCTCACTCCCCTCTTCCCAGTCCCCTATCAGCAACCCCCGCGCCATCTCCCCTCTCGTCCTTACCCGCGTCTTCCGTCTCTTCCCCAGGACCGGGCAACTTTTCCAGCTCCAATTTTCCCGTCTCCCCTCACCAGACCCTCCAAAACCAAATGATGCCGAATTCCGAAGACCCCCTCCTCTCCTCCAGCCCCAAGGACTTTGGCACCGGAAGGAGGCGCTTCGAGTTTCAGTCCTACAAGCTCATCACAAGTCAAAACCTCGTGGACTTCGGCCTGGGAAATGGACACCTCGCGGGAATCGTAGTTGATAACAACGGGGAATTAAAGATCATCCAAACAACACAGAATCATGGAATGCCGAAGGCCAACATGCTGGTCCAGGCTGGTGGGTCGAATCATCTGACCCCGGGGAACGTGACCTTCAGAAAGGAGATCCGACTGATAACTCCGAAAATTGAGCCTGACGCTAATGTCAATCCGCAGGATGGCCATCATTTTCAGGGCGGGCAGATGCAGCAGGTCATCAATCCCACGAAGTTTTTGATCCAGCAGAACCAGATGAAGGCTAACTGCGTTCTGAGGCACAAGGCGCAGATTTGTAACCTGCCGGTCCCGATTGAGCAGATCAAGGAGGAGTTGCTGGATGACCAGGACGTTTTTTTGAGTCCCAGCAGCGTTGCTTCGGTCGGCAGTCCTGCGAGACATTGCAGGTAAGAGGGTTTTGGCAGTTGTGGATTGAGGTGATAGTTTAAGTGGGAGTGGAAGCGCAAGATGGCGATGGTGACGACATGTAGTGTTCGGAAATTCAAAGCTTAGAAGTCCCGAAGTCGTGAAGTTTTGGAGTCTCGATTTCAAGTCGATGCTCATGAGACTCTTCTCTGAAGGAAAAAACCAAGACTCGACGCTTTCCGCAACAACCTCGGCAACGCGAGACCTTATCCGTCCAGGCTGAGGCGCGCTTGCGACCGACACTGGGACAGCAGCTACACGGCGCCTCCGATCTTGAACCCCTCGCGACCTGGCCCAGGCCTCTACGCGAGGCTGCACCAGTACGAGAGGGATTCAGATTTCAGTTCCGACGATTCCCAAGGGAACGACGGTCCGCCGCCGAGGATAAACATCGGCAATCGGTACCAGGCCACGATACCACCTATAAGTTGTCTAGGAGATCGCGGCAGGGGGGGGCCAGAAGCGGATCACCTTCTGTGGGACCCGGGGATCAGTGATGCCCTTTCTAGTAATGAAAGTGAGTATTAATATACAAATTATCTGACTCCTAGCTCCTAGCACTGCTTAAAAGAATCCATTCAATCTAATTCACCAATAACGACCTCTGTGAGGGCACTGAATCGGCGAAACACGGAAGGTTGCCCAATTGACTGAATTGGGTCTCTATCAGGATCTATCGTTCCGAATGGTCGTTTGCCGTTTACAGTGTTCTATTTGAAAACTTTTGCCGTCAGTCGTAACTTAAATAAGACCTTAATTGAAGGCGGAGGTTTTCAGTTAGAACATTGTAAACGGCAAGCGACCATTGAAAACGGTTCATTCTTGAAGAAACCCAATTCAGTCAATTGGGCTACCTGATAATCAGTGGTTTACAATTAGAGCTTCTCGTCTTCTGCCAATCAAATGCTCTCATAGAGATGACCTATTAGTGAATTGGATTAAATGAATTCCTTTAAGCAGGAAGGAGGACCCTTCGGTGTACAACCGTCCAGTCAACAATTTATGCAATGCTTAAAAAACTTGTCAACAAAATATGAACGCCTCAAAAATTCCACGATTGTTTCAGTCGAAATGTACCTGCAATTCGCGTGTTGTGCCGGAGTCCCTGGCGGCGGGAGGAACAAAGAGTACGCATTTCACCTCCTGCATATGTGCAAAGGAAACATACGAGTACGTACCTCAAACCCGAAATTTAGAACTTTGCTATCCTTCAAACTTAACGTTGTGAGAAGCTCAGAAATTTGTTACATTCGAAATGAAAGGCCGTAGTTTTGATATACGTCCTTGACAGGAAGCGATGTTACAACTGATGAGGCCGACGCCGGCGCTTCCGGTCGACCACCCCCTTCTCAGCTACGAGTGCCACGAGAGCGACAGGTGGACGAGCAACGAGATGAACGCTTTCTACCAGAGCCTGCTAAAGTACAACAAGGACTTTCCCTGCATATCCAGGGACATCGGCACCAAATCCGCCAGACAGTGCGTGCAATTCTACTACCTCTGGAAGAGACTCTGCCCCGACGAGTACGCGAGGCTGCAGTCCCACCATGGGAAGCCTAGGGTGAAAATCGAGTACAAGAGCAGGGACTCGAAGGACTCCAAGGAGCTCCAGGACGCCATCGCCTCCGTCACGGAGATCGGATTCGGGGAAGAGAAAAGTATACTTCACAGGACACTGGTACGTTGGGATAGAAGATTTTTTTACACTGCTTTGACTTGGCGTCTAAGTGAGTTGGGTCGATAGGATGGAAAAGATATTGGGTGGTTGTGGGCCAATCTGATTGGTCAGGGCGAATGGTCGATTGATGGGTATCAGGACAATATGGTTGGTCAAGGATTGATCTGGTATATGGATGAAGAATCATGAAATGACGGGTCGTATGCAGAAACTGCAAAATTGAGCAGTTGTGAACCAATAACGATTCTTCTTGAATATTGATCGAACACTGACCGAATTCTGATTGGGTAGAAGCTATATAAATGGGGAAAGGAAGTATTTTCGGCACAAAACATTGTTTCGTGGAAACGAAACTCTTTTCGAACTCCTCTAATCTAGAGCAAGGTTCACTAAGTAAACACAATCAAATTGACCAGATATTGAGTTGAAATTCACGACCCACGTTCGTACCATACGATTGGTCATCGTGAACGGTCTATTAATGGATCTTAGAACAATATGAATGACCCACAATTAACCTGCAATATGAATATTGAATCAGACAGTCAACGGTCGTTCGCAGAAACTACAAGATCGACTGATAATTGGATATTTATTGAGCAATATCCATTTTCATCGTATATTGACCAAAAATTGTCTCAGTTTCAATTGGGTAAAAGCTATTCCGGTGGACAGAAGAAGTCTATCCTGCACAGTACACTGGTTTATGGAAACGAAACTATTTTCCAATTTCTCTAATCTAGCGCAAGGTCGGATGAAGTCAACACAATCAGATTTACTAGATATTGGGTAGTAATTTACGACCTACGTTCGTACCATACGATTGGTAATCGTGAACGGTTAATTAATGGGCCTAAGAACAATATAAATGACCTACAATTGACCTGCAATATGCATATTGAATCACACAATCAACAGTCATTCGCAGAAACTACGAGATTGATCAATAATTGTACATTTATTGAGCAATATTCATTTTTGTCATATATTGACCAAAAATTGTCTCCATTTCAATTGAGTGAAAGCTATTCTAGAGAACAGAAGAAGTCTATTCTGCACAGAACACTGGTTTATGAAAACGGAACTATTTTCTGATTCCTCTAATCTAGCGCAAAGTCTAATGAAGTCAACACCATCAGATTGGCCAGATATTGGGTAGTAATTGACGACCCACGTTCGTACCGTACAATTAGTCATCGTAACGTCAATTAATGGGCCTCAGTACAATATAAATGACCCATAGTCGACCTGCAATGTGAATATTTAATTAATCAACGGTCATTCATATGATCTACAAGATTGACTAATAATTGAACAATTATTGTCCGCAATCAGTTTTTATCGCATATTCACCAAAAATTGACTCTATGTTCGTCTGAAAGCTATAAAAATGTACTGTATTTCACAGTTGCAGACCAACGAAAGAGAAAGCTCAGCCACATTGACAACCAGCGAGGGGGAACTGAGACTGTTCGCATACGACTGCAACGATGTGAGTCCGAAAGTATTTTCCATACAGTCAAGAAACTTGAAATATTTTTCCTAAAGTCACCGAATTTTTACGATAATCAGAAATCGCGTCATTCACACGAAACCCCGACATGGAAACATCATCAATGTTGCATGTTACTGACTGTCGTTGATCACGCTTATTTCGCGAAAACGATTTTTTGTGCGTTGTGTGACATTGCCTTGTCGTTGCCAGCAGTATTGCCAGATCGATGGATTTTTCACTGAATTCGGAAATCGAAAATCGAAAAATCTCGAAAAACAATCCAAAATTGATGTTACTTGCAAGTTTTTTATGAAGAAGAAAATTCCGTTCTAGAACTTACATTTTTCCGAAATTATTTCGAAGTTCTCAAAAATCACCGGAAATTCCGAAAATGCTCGGAAAAGCAGTGAAAATGTGTCAAAATTTTGGAAAATGACAAAAAGTCTCACGGATTCAGTGATAAATGGGGGAGAAGATCCGGCAATACTGTTCGAGAGAGTTCGTTTGTGTTGTTTATTTTTGCTTCGTGTTTCCTTTGTGTTGTCAGAGCTTTAACGGAAGCGTAACAGTAACCATGGCCGGCGGCACCAAAAATGGCCATACCGGCAAAATCGACCATGCCACAGCCAACACCAACTCACAAACTCACACTAGTTCTGAGCAACTACTACCCGTGCCCACCTTACTTCAATACCCCTGCAAGATTTGCGGGAAGTAAGTCTCTAATCTCTAATCTTCATCGCCCATTTCCGGCTTCGGTAGAACTTTCGGGGGAGGGGTATTATCATATTGGTCGGAACCTCTTTCGGGGGATTTTCGGGATGATCCGCATTTTTGCACGGATTACGATCGTTTCGGATGAATTTCAGTGATCTGACTTTTTTTAACTCTCGGGGAATATACTCATATTTTCTAGAGTTACGTAAATGAATGCAAAAAATTTTTTTCGAGCGGAAAAATTTTTCAAATTGATATTTTTTGAAATTAATACGTAAATATGACAATTTTTCAAAAATCGATCAATTGAACTTGTTTTTAATTTATTTGTACTCGACCGTATCAGAAATCAGGATATTTCGTGCGTTTATGCGGAAAATTTGCTATTTTTCCACTAGTTGCGGAATGTACTATTGTTTTATTTTTAATGTAAAAATCGAAAAATGACCCAATACGTAATACCCCTGTAATTAATAACACACTAACTTAATTAGGAAATAATTAAACAGCATGTAAAAATCATTTTTTATCACGTACACGATTATCTTTACGTTCAAGTGCGCTTTTTGCGAACAAATGCTTCCAAGCTCGGGGCCATTAATTCCCAGCACGTGACCGCTGCAACATTCGTTACGACGTCTCTTTTTTCGCGTCTCATTGATTTCGCAATGTTTGCTTCGCTTCTTTCGATTATTTTCAACTTCAGCCTCGTTACTTTATCGCCTCAGTAGTTATGTACGTATTTCATTTTTGTGGAGAATTGAGAGATCGATTAAAAATCAGCAGAGGGGGCCAAAAATAGGGAAGGATCACAGACATGTTTAGATTTGATGGACCATGTCAGTATATTCCGGATATTCAGTTTGCATGTGATTTGACTTTTTTTGAGATCATAATGCTGATTTTGATGAATTTGAGAGACTAAATTTCGTGATTTTGAGGTTTTAAGGTGTTTTTTTGCGGATTTTACTGTTTTTCATGTGAGATAGATAATAACAAAATTTGTATTACAGTTTGTCTGTTTTTCTATTGTTTTTTTTTCATTTGAATATGATGCGAGAGACAGTTTTTGAGTTTTTATTTCAGAATTGGAATTTTTGGAAAGTGAAATACTGAAATTTCGGAGTATAAATATAAAAAATTATAGAACTTTTTTTATTTCCTGAATGGAAATGATTGCTTTTCAACTGGCGTGATCATCACGAGTGATGTAAAAAAATTCCATTTTTTTCGATTAGTAAAGAAAAATCACCAAAAATGACATATTTTTGGAATTTGATCATAAAAATGTCAATTTTTTTGGATTCTAAATTTTTTTTTCTTGTATTTTTCGAGTGTCCGATTTTCGAATCAAATTTTTTTATCTTCTGATTCAGATTATGAAAATTTCGTATCAGAATCATAAGGAATCTGAATTTGAAATTCGAGATTAGTATTTCTGAGATCGAAAATTCGGAAATACATAGCAAAATTTCAGAATTTTTGGAAGTTTTTGCTTCTAGGATTCTAATATTCCTAATCTTTAAAATTCCGATTTTTGACTCCAATTTGTAATGAATCGTTTGAGATTTTTCAAGTATCAAAATATCTCCTTTTCAGTTTTGTCATCTCAGGATTTAGATTTCAAAAATTTCGTGAAACCAAAATAATGAAAAATTCATGTTTTGTAGTTTCCAAATTTTCCGATTTTATATTCAATTCTCGATCCCTGAATCCAATTCAGATAATAAAATTTTCAAATTCTGTTTTTCAAAATTCCAGTATACGCGTATGTACTTATAAAAACTCCGAAATACTCGCACGCAAAATTTCCAAAGTTATAATTTCCCACAGTAAACTCCAATTTTCAAGTCCTCACTTCAATATTGCCAATCGAAAAAATCCAAATACATAAATTCACTGAATTTTCAACATCGAAAGTTTGTATTCCCGAGATAAAAAATGTTCAAATACGCCCTAAATTTCCGAAATTTCAACAGCCAAATTTTCAAACATTTCCATTCACATAATTCTAACACCCCGAATCACAAAAATTTCAGTCCCTCCAAATTTCCATTTCTGCCCTCAATTTCCTAAGTTTTCTCTCAGGTATCCGAATTTTGCGATGTTTAAAAACGAATCAAATAAAAACAAAGTCACTTCTCGATGACTCAAAAATTCCGAGACTCCAAAATTCGAACACTCGCAATTGAAAAAAATCCCAGAGCACATAAAATTCGGGAATCCACCGAGGAAAATCATGTGCAAGCCAAAACTCCCCCTTTTTCAGAGTTTTCAACAAAGTGAAAAGCCGAAGCGCGCACATGAAATCCCACCGGCCAATCCCCTCGCCCGATTCAACGGCTCAGGAACCTAAAAGGCCTGCGAATTCGAACGGACAATCCCAAAACAACTCATCCCAGACACAAGATCACCATCTGACGAATTTTCCGAGCGACTCGTGCCTCCCGGAAAACGTCGCTTCTTACTCATGGCCGAGAAACACGAAACTCAAGCCGCCATAGCATGGAGTGCACCGAGTTCAGTAGAACCTAAGTTACTTCAGAGGCATGGGGAATGCGCAGATTCCTAACCTCATTTCCAAAATTTCCAGCTCGAAATCAACAACTTCCCCTCCTTTTCCCTTCAAGTCCTTTTTGTGCACATTTTCTTTTCCGTGCACGCTCCCGAAATTGCGGAAAAACTCGGAAAATTTCGAGGTTAGGAATCCTCGGGCGTTCCACATGGCCTTGACAATGGCTGTAATGTGATTTGCTCTACTATTAGAAAAATTTTAATAACGCTATTTACGAGCCTATCTTTTACGACTCTCAAGTCTGATAATAATACTCGTCCAATCAAAACGAAGATATTATCGAAGCTCCACGAGGATCACAAATTCGTACCGTTTAATCAAAATGTGGCAAAGGGTACTAGCGTTCGGTCTAAGCACAATAAGTACTTCGGGGTTAGCGTAAACGGGGGAATTTCGGGGATTTTTAGGTTGGAACACGGCCTGATGTCGAGACACCGAAGGGTGGCATTTTTTGGTCTACTGGGGATTTTTCGTTGACTTTACTCCATCTGGTCCGTGTGTTATGTCGAGGTTTGTGGACGGCTTGATGATTTTGATTTTCAGGGGAATTTCTGGAATCTCTGGAATCTTATGAGGTCGGGTTTATGGAGATTGTGAATCTTATGGGATTTTGAGGTGACCTTACGGGAAAATTAGGTCTTGGAGGAAATTTGAAAATTTTATGTTCGAATTCTTATGGGGTTGAATTTATGAAAATCGTAAATCTTATGGAATTTGGAGATGACTTTATGGGAAAATGAAATCTTGGAGGAGAATTAAAAATCTTATGGGGTTTACGATTCTTATCAGGCTAGGTTTATGACCATAGTGAATCTTATGGGATTTTGAGGTGACCTTATGGGAAAATTAAATCTTGGAGGAAATTTAGAAATCTTACGTCTGGAGTCTTATGGGATTTACGATTCTTATGAGGTCAAATTCATGAACAACGTGAATCTTACGGGATGTGAGGTGACCGTATGGGAAAATTGAATCTCGAAGGGAATTTGAAAATCAGATATCTGAAATCTTATGGAGTTTATGATTCTTATGGGGTCAAATTCAGGAACATCGTGAATCTTATGGGATTTTAAGTTGACCTTATGGGAAGATCAAATCTGAGATCGAATTTAAAAATTTTATGTTTGAATTCTTATGGGGTTTAATTGATGAACATCGTGAATCTTATGGGATTTGGAATGAACTTATGGAAAAATTGAATCTTCAGAACATTTGTAAATCTCATGTCTATGATCTTATGGGGTCAAAGTTATGAACATCTTCAATTTTATGGGGTTTTAAAGTAACCTTATGGAACAATTAAACCTTGAAGGAAATTTCAAAATCTCATGTCTGAAATCTTATGGGGTTCACAATTCTTATAAGATCAGATTTATGAACATTGTGAATCTTATGGGATTGTAAACTGATCTAATGGGAAAATTCGAAAATCTTATAAGATTTCCAGAATTTCTACGAGAATTGAAATTACTAAGGCTGAGTTATAAGAAAAGTATTCATAATTATTACTTTCTTTCATTTCTCCCTCAGGTCGAAATTTTTTAGAGAAATTCCCTCGAAAATAGAAAAATCTCGTATGAATGCGGGATATACAGGCGAAAATGAGTAAATTGAATGGATGAAATCCGAAATTCTTGTATTTTACATCGGTTATAAAAGGTAACGTTGTTCAAGTTTTGCAAGTATTGTTTAAGTGAATATGTCTGCATGTAAAATAAACCGGGAATGGAAAATCGTGGGGGATGAACGAATTTTCTGACCTCGATTTTTGGAATTTTTTAAAATTTCGGGGTTCAAATTACCGCAACAGATTTTTTTTTTTTTTTTTTAATCTTCCAAAACTTGAAATTCCAGCAAAAATCCGAGAAATCCCAAGACTCTCACCGCAACTAACAAAAAAAAATTTCTAGGTCGGAAAATGGTTCACACTCCACATAGCCCAAAAAACATTTTTCAATCTCCTAAACTAATCTTCCAATGACTCAACGAGACGCTGTACAACTTTCCTCATTAACTTAGAAAATTTTCCCAATTATCCAAGTTTGTTTCGCGGTGGAAAAAAAAGGAAAACGAAGGAAAACGGCCTCTCGCTTTTCCGCGCTCGTCGCATTAGCTCAATTTTAAATTAAACGTGTACTATACATATACGATTATTTATTTATACGTCATATATGTAAATAGACATATTATATGGATATATCAAGTTTCGTTTAATGAAACTCTAAATGATTGTTCGCGAGGTTTGTCGGTTGTAGATGCCAAAAATGTTGTTAATCATTGTTAATGTCTTTTTATCGAACATTCGACTTGTAGCGCCTATCAATTTTCGCTGTTTTTTCTCCGATAATGTTGTTTGTTTTTTGTTTGTTTTTTTATGTTTGTTGGTGACTTGTGATACTAGTCTATTTTTCACAGGGGGCTGATCGATCGGAACATTATTTTCAATATTTCGAAATTTCTATTTGTTGGGGATGAGAAAATTTTTTGAAATTGTGTGCATTTGAAAAGTACATAGGCGTCGGGTACGAGTGGCGCAGAATATGAAATAGTTTTTTATTCGATCATTAACGGTAAGTTTTTTTTAACTTTAAGTTTGAAAAATCAAAATTGAAATTAAAAAATATAGTACATCGAATTTTGAGAATTAACCTTAAAATTCAGAAATATGGGAATATGGGAATTTAAAACAAATTCACTTTTTAGTAAATTTTTCGACGCCTATGGAAATATGAATAACATTATGAGCAATTTCAGATGAACTGAAAAAAATTTTTTTTGAATTGGACAGCCCCTGGAATTTCCTGCCTCTGCCTCTCGTCAATGCAAAACTTTCTAACATAGTTGAAATACACGCAATAACCCACACCCTCCCCCTCCCCCCCATAAAAATCAAATTTTCCATAAATGTCGATGACACGAGACTAACCAGTGTCACGAAATGGAGTACAGAAAGATGTGAAACTGCAGTAACACGAGTTACTTTTACGACACACAAGAGAAATAAGCAATGTTTTGGCCGTGTAAAATGTACTTTTTTCACATTTTTGGTGCGTTTTTCCGACGTGGGAGAGAAGAAGTATTCCGGCAATTTTTTTGAAATTTTGGAATTTTCGCGTTAGCGTTGGAGTTTTTTGCAGTTTTTCGGAAAAAAATGGTTTTTTCGGTTATTAAATTATTTAAGATTTAT
This sequence comes from Platygaster equestris, assembly GCA_030522785.1. Taxonomy (NCBI): domain Eukaryota; kingdom Metazoa; phylum Arthropoda; class Insecta; order Hymenoptera; family Platygastridae; genus Platygaster; species Platygaster equestris. Next base: position 41,818 of record JAPYZK010000077.1, read on the forward strand.
GATATGGAATTTTCAAAAAATGGAGAATACGAAAATTTCGTGTTCTTATATTAGGAAATCGGGGAAATAATTATGATTCGTGGTAATTTCAGTTTTTTGTTGGTATGGGAATTTGTGACCGCAGTTTTTGAATGCGAAAGAAAAGAAATTCGGACATCGAATTTCAG
>JAPYZK010000078.1:0-76111 GCA_030522785.1 Platygaster equestris
CGAATCGGTGCACCGCTGCCTCGATACTCTTTCGCTAGGCCAAGTTCGCCATCTTTTTTTTTGAGCTATCTATTTCGCTCTGGCGGAGCGAAATGAATTAATTTTACTCCGGCGGACATTCTGCCATTCACCGTTCGGAAAAGAGCCATTTCTGCTCCGCTTTTGAGTCGCGAAGAGTGCCAATTATAGGCAATTAAAAAAAAAAAACGTCATTTTTCTCAGCTCATATAAATCATATTAAAAAAACTGCGAATATAGAATCCAAACATTGTATGTTATGATAAAACTTATCCTAAAACATTACTTCTCACTGTTACTTTCCAAAAATTACAAAAAAAAAAAAAAAAAAAAAAAAACAAAAAAAAAGGAAAAAAAAAAAAAAAACATTTAAAAAAAAAAAAAAAATATTTAAAGACAATTTAAAACAAAAAGAATTATTTCAAACATCAGCAGTAAAAACTCTATTTGTTGCAACTGTTGCCACCAGTCATTCAACTCCAATTTCAAAGTAAGCACAAACATATCAAATAATCATCAAATTGCGTTTTTTTATTGTAATACTTACGTATACATTCATAGTCACAAAGATATGTACATTCCTTTAAAAGATCATCACAAACATTCAACTAAAAATAGGCATTATTGTGCATGTACAAAATTGTACAGATACAATACTATAACTAATATAATAACGAAAAACGCTTTTTGACTTCCAAAAAAACGCTCTCATGATGAGAAAAACTCGACGCCGCAAAAGAACTACTTGTCTCACGGAAATGTAAAGACGCGATGTTTCGAATTAGTATATTCACAATTTCTAGCTGAACAAATCGAATATTTCATAGAATATGGTACAAAAATCTGATTTATACATGACAAATCATCGATCTATAGTTTATGAGATTGTAGATATAAAAGTAAGAGTCATGTTTCGAATGACTTGTGCTGACTTTCCTTCCTTTATAACCAAGGATGCCACGAAGGATCCATTCTGCACAGATTATCGTGACTGTTTGCTGCTGCAACCAGAGTGCTAACTTTGCTATCGGCGCCATCGAAAGTGGCGAGTGAATTCAGCCTCGCGACGATGGCATTCACAGCCCGCGTCACCATTGTGATCAATAACTCGCCCTTCATATCCGCTGGAGTCTGCTTCAAACTGTCAGCGTCGTCCTGCTTTTTGCTGTGATCTGCAATGACTTCGTCGCGAAGAATAGCCCGCAAAATGCAATTGACTTTGAAAGACGGCTGGACCAAACAACGTGCTGTTGCTATCGCACTTGCTGTCAAAGGCCCCGAAACTCCTGAAAGTGCAAATTTTAAGAATGAGGATCAAAATTTCAACATTTTGGAAATTCTTAGAAGAATAAAAATTACAAGGGTTGTAAAACATTCGTTCCCATTAACGTAACAAAAATAGATGTACCGATAGGGTTCAAAAACTCCAAAATATTTGGAGTCAGCCTGAATGGGACCGGTCGGTTGGCATCCAATTCTCCAGATGTGTCATCGATGTCAAACTTGAAGTAGGCGACGTTGATTAATCCAGAATCTTGATGGACGTACATCATGTCAGGATTCAGTCTCGTCAAATGCAAAACGTACTCCGCGAAACAAGCCAACGACAGTTGCAGCGTGAACTATAAGATTAAAATGATACAGTCCTACATTAATACTGGTCACATATTACAAAAAATTTTATAACAAATTTCAGGTTCAGATTAATGACAAATTCACAATAAATCAATTCAAGTAATAATTAATTTTAATAATTTTTAATAATAATTTAACAATTTCAATAAATTATTAAATTATCAATAAATTTTCATTAAACTTAATAAATTAATAAAATAAATTATAATAATTTAATAATTTATATTTAATAATTTTTTTTATATTTATAATAATTTATATTCAATAATAATTTATATAATTATAAAACTCAATAAATTATTATTAAATTTCAATAATAATTGAATAATTTTCAATAATTTACTACACATTAAGACATTTGGAAGTTTTGACTTGAAATCGGAGAATTTGGTCTCAAAATAACATTTTTTGATGTTTGCAAAAAACCAAAACTCCAGGATAAAGTTCCAACAGAGCGGGTAAACGTTATAGTACCATTTTACGGAATGTCCAATAATCCGTAGCCCCAGGGAACGTCTTGAGCGCCCAGTCGCGGAGTAGTGTCCTTGGCACCATCGACGTTTGAACTTCTTTCAAAATGTCCCTCAGGACTTGATGGCTCGCTTGAGTTCCCCTCGACTGAACGGCCGCGAGTCGCTCATAGTACCTGGCGATCGGGGCGTCATGCTCGATGCCCATTTTGGCGCAGCCCTGTTTGTAGATGTCCAGCAGAGAGACGGAAGCCGGGTTGTCCTCGACCAGTCGCATCTGGGGCGACACCGCGACAACGCGGGGGATGGTGAAATGCAAAAATCTCCGCGACGTCTCCTTCTGTTTGCCCAAGTAATGGTCGAGCATTCGCAAAAGTTGCAGAACTCGCTCTTCTCGTCTGGCGTCGCCGAGTCCGGCGTCGTTCACCACGAGGTACGGGTACAAGCGTCCGTTGTGACCGCGAATGCGCAAACGACGAGCCGCTGTATTGTGACGCTGGACGACTTCCACCCTTGGCATGAACCTCGCGATCTTCACGTAGTAGTGCGAATGCTGGACATTGCAACGCTAATTTTATTATTGCGAGATTAATACGCAGTGCCACAGGAATGGAAAAAGTTTCGGAAAATGGACAGACATTCAGCTGTCAGACAAAATCTTACATTTCGAATGAAATCTCGAATCTCAAAAATCGAATGTCACTATTTTCAAATGGTTAAAATTTCAACTTGATTGATAGTAGAATTTTAATGCTCTCGTCGCCAGATTAAACGTTCTAAATTTGAAATTCGGATTTTTAATCTCTGTATTTTCAAGTTTACACGAAAAAATTCCGAATTTTATAGAAAAACTGCAGGTCCCGATCCCGCAATTATGGAACTTGAAAATGTTAGGATTCTAGAATTTCGTCATTTGCATTGAAAAATTTGAATTTTCGAATTCTTAACTTTGCAATTTTTCGATTTCGAATCAACTAGAAGAATAGAAACTCAAAAATTCGTTATTCGCTGCATTGAAGTTGATCAATTTTTTAAGACTTTGTGATTAGAACTGCCGAATTCACATGTTTCGGCGTCGAAATTTTCAATTTCTAATTTTTTCGTAGTAACAAATCCGAGTTTCCTCAATTTAAATATTTTATACGAATTTCTTGAAATCCGAAGAAATTTTACATTTTATTTAGGAAAATTTTAAAGTCTCAAATGTTCCAAATCATGGGAAAAAACTGGAGTTGGAATTCCAGTTGTCAAATTTTTGATCAAATTGCATACCTTCAGCAACAAGAATTCTCCAGGAAGTTCGACTTCTGCATTTTTGAGACTGAAGTTGCTTAAATAACGACATTTCTCCTCAATCAAGAAAGACCTGCAAAAATGAAATCTTGAGCAACATCGTACTGCTAATTAAAATTATAACATTATGAAACATAAAAATGAAATTAACATTATCTATTGCTAATTATCAAAAGCGTACTTCGGTAATTGTTTTGTTTTCGCTTCAAGAATCTTGATCCATTTTTTCAACTTTTTTATCAGAGTGTGGAGTAATTGTGCTCCAGGTAAGGAAAAGTCAAAGTCACTGGTGAATTGCCCTTTCATTTTCTGGAAAACAGGATCCTGAACTGTAGCCTGGGCTCGTCGGGCTAATGATTCAGATGCCGCTGAACCAAATGAGGTGTTGACATTTTGCGAAGATGAAATATTTTCTGTAAAATTGACCAACGAATTTTTCAAGTTAAAAAATGATGAAATTTTATGCAAGTCTGAAAAAATTCTTAATTTTCAAGTTGAGAGTCTTAAAATTTTCAATGTAAAAAATAGTAGAAATATAAACATTCACAATTCAACTGAATTAATGACATGAAGAAACTTTGGAAGATTTCAATCATTTTTGAATTAAATAAAAAAAAATGTCAAGTTTGGAAACGTGAAAAACTAGACAATATTTTGTTTCGACGTTTCTAGGTAGAAAATGCATTGACATTCAAGTTTTTAAATTTTTTTTTATATTTCATTTTTTTAGTTTTAAAGTTAGAAACCGTGGAAATTCGTAAATTCGAAATTTTGTTGATTCAAATCTCTGAAATGCGAAACTTTGAAATTCAAGGGTTTAAAATTTGTATCTTGAATAATGTTACAAAATATAAAACAAACGTAGACAGTCCAGAATGCAGAAAGTTAAAAGCGTCTGAAACCAAAAATTTTTAAATTTCTCCGACATTCCTCAAGGACGTAAACAATGATTCAACACCACTGAATTATTTAATGTACAAAAAAAAAATCATTATTTGAATACAAATCTTTGTTGGATAAATTCTATATATTCTACGACCAATGTCCAAAAATCTCCTTCTCGAAGTACTACTGACAACTGATGTTAAAAAACCAAATCTTTTTTCGATCCCACAATTATTCATCATTTTACCTATTCCAATGCCAAAAGTTGACACCAATTTCTTCACGAAGTTGAGGGTATGTGGAGTAATCTTCGCTTCACTCACAGCCCCTCGATTTTCAAAAGCAATGGCGTAACATTTACCCAAACCTTGTCTCAATTGCCTCAAAACTTCCTCGTACCAAGTTTCTCGGAACCAAACCATCTGAAAGATTTTTGATGGATTACAACCAGAGACTGGCAAAACTACAAATTAATCAATAATTACTTATAATCCATTTAACATTAATTCAAGAATTACGCAGCCCATGATAATAATCAATAAATCCTGGAACAACGTATTCCACAATTACATCGATACTATTGATCGAATAAACTACATTTGTACGCCAGCTACATTCCCTTAACTCGTGTAAAAACAACAACAGCAACAACAAAAATCAAATGTATCCTCACCTGGTCCACGATCCCTTCGAGGCTGGAAAGAATGGTAGGATGAATATCCCTCTGCATGTGCATGATTTTGGAGCAGCGCCACATCGGAGGAGTCGCCCTGATCGGCCCGGTTTCCGGGGCGTTTTGCTGTTGAAGGCTGGCCACGTTGCGAGCCTCGGCGCCGTCATGTGCGCTCTTGTACCTCTCCCTCTGTTCGATTTTCAAGGTCAAATAAAGGGTTCTGATGGAAAAGTAGACCGCCTGGGGAAACATCCTGCCGACTTGGCTCAAAAGATTAAGAATCGTGGTGTTGTCGTAATGAACCAAGCACATGAGCAACTGCGGGATCCAGGGTAGCCATTGGATCGGGGGAACGCCAACGGCGTACTTGTCAACGGCGTCCATAAGGGAAAATTTGTCGTCGTCGTAGGTCAAAAGCCAAAGGACCTTGGCCAGGTACTTCCTCGACTTGGATTCGTTTTGGTGCCTGCAGGCGTGCAGGAAGCAAGTGATGGCGGAGACCCCGATGGCGATCTGCCTCGCGTCCCGGGTGAACAAATTTTCGAGATAATCGCCCCAAAGAGCCCAGGCTTTGACAAGGGTGTCGTGCAGTTGCACAGCGGAGGAGAAGGCTTTGTTGGCTTCCTCCGAGCGACCGATCTGGGACAGCAGCATTCCCTTGAGGGCGTAAAACTCGGCCGTCATCTCCTTCGTGAAGTACTTGAGGTTGGTCGACTCGATGACCTCGAGGCCCTCCTGGAGCTCGTTCTTGCCCGAAATCGCGGCCATTTGCAGGTAGCACTTTACCTGCTGCCTGATCTTTTGGAAGCAGTCGACGATCGGTACACTCGGAATCGTGTAGATCCTTGAGAGCGAATCGAGGCAGACGTTGCAGAGGTTCTGTTTCCTCGCTATTTTCCCGAAGTGGATGATGGCTTGGGCTGAGGCGTGCACCCCGAGCATCGAGTGGTTAGCGTTTTGCTCCTGGCCAGCGGCCTGAGCCCCGCCGGAACGCTCGTAATGACTGGATATGAAGGTGTAGTGATGCTGGCGCCAGGTGAAGATGCTGGACCAGTGGCTGAGGTCGTCCGCTATCACGGGCAGCCGATTCCTCCAAGTCTTGACGATGGCCTTCACGTCGTGCAACGAGGAGCTTCGCCCGTGCACCAGTCCTTGGTGGATCTGCATGGCCTCCTGGAGTTCCATTATCTGCTGGGCCGCCTGCAGGAGCGGCAAGTGGATGTGGCTGACGACGCGGGGCAGCCGACGCCACTCGCGCATGCAGTAAGTCGAGGCCGCCTCGACGTAGCGCTCGATGTTGTTCAAGTGCTGCTCTTGCCCGTCGTTCGAGCATATGGTGAGGTAGCCGCGGTAGAGGTTCGCCTTCCACGCCATTTCCATGGGGCAGTTTTGCTCGACCAAGGCCAGCGCTTCCTTCATCAGCTCCCAGTTTGGTATGCGCCACGAGCTCTCCAGGACCAAGAACGGATTTCTCTCGTAGCCCTTGTTGCCGTACTCGAGCAACATGTCCCATTGGTTAAGCTCCTTGGCGCAGCGTATCCAGCGTTGTTCCCAGAGGAGGCTTTCGCGTTGGATCTTGACGGGTGCTTGAACGCCGCCGTAGTCCTGCTTCAATTTCGTCATGGCTATTTCGTAGGCTACCTGGGCTTGCTCGAAGAAGCCTTGCTGTTCGAGGGCAGTCGCCTGCAGCGTCTCCTTGTAGTGAGCGTGCTTCTGCCAGAGTCCCGACCACATGTCCTCCTCGCAGAGGAGAGTGTACATGTCGGAGAGCGATTCGAGGACCTCGGCGTGAATACCGTTGTCGGGATCGAACTCGTAACAGTCGGACTCGCGTTTCACCTTCGTCGACTGGCCGTTTCCACCGTCGAAGGCCATTTGCTCCAGGCCGAGTATCACCCTGTGCCAAATATTGTGGGATCTCGCGATGTACTTCATGAAAGCCGGTCGCATCGGGACCGGAGGATTGCAATGAGCAAGGGCTTCCAGAACAGTCTCGATAACGCTTGGGTGACAGTCTCTTTGGGAAATGTGGAAGCCGGTACCAAGGAAGGCCACCATCTCGCGGGTAAGGGAGATCTGCTGGTGCTCGTCGAGGATGGCCCACATTCGGGGAAAGAGGTCCAGCCAGAGGCGCTCGGCCAGGCTCGTGTCCATGTGACAGAGTTGGCAAGTCGCCGCGAGGAGCTGCTCCGTCTTGACCTTCTTCAGCTCGCCGAGCCATTGGCCCTGCTGTTGGATCAATTGGCGCAGGTCAAAATTTTCGTCGGGCACTATCAACGCCTCGTTCACGCCGTTGGTCACGTCGATGCTCGACAAATCGATCTCGAGGACATTTATTCCACTCTCGGCGGCACTATCTTCCGCGTGCTCCGTCGTCTCCGACGGCTCTTCCTTTATCGTCGAGTAAAGGGCGAAATTACTCTGCATCGTCTCGTTGCCTTCGGCCGGGATGCCGTGGATCAGGGACGCGATGCTTGGTAACAAAATGTCTTGGTTCGCGATTTTTATGCCGTTCGAGGAAGTCGCCGTGGATATCAAGAGCTCCAAACACTGTTTTATCCAATAATGAGGGCCCATGGCGTCCCAACTCTGCATACACAATATGTACATCAGTCGATCCTGCAGTAGTTTCGGCATGGAGTTGTCGAATACCTGGAAAAATTTGGCCCTTATTTGCGGCTGAACGCAGCGCAACCCGCTGAGAAAAGCGGGCTCCAATTTCGAGCCGAGCTCCGTGTTCTTCAGCGTCTCGTCCCTGTACACGTAATTCACGAGCTCGAGGAATTGGCCGTTGAGCTCGTGCTCGTCCGGGAAGCGTTTCTCGTAGAACTGCATCATCCTCGACAAAAGTATCGATTTTTCCCGAAGAGTCGGTGCTTGATTCATCGCCACCAAGCTTTTGTTTTTGATCCACTCCTCGACCATTTTCGTAATGGATTTCAGGACTTTGATGTCTTGGCTCTTTTCGATGAGGCCGACGAGGATCGAGCCGATGAAGGACTTGCGCAACTCGCCCATGACGACTGTGCGATTTTTCACGAGTTCGAGACTCATGATAAGCAGTTCGCCGCTGACTTGATTCGTCTCGGTTTGCGTGGGATGTAGGTGCTCCTTGGCTATCCTGTGGAGGACCCGCATGAAGGGGGTCATGAGACGATCGACGTAGCTCGGGTTGTTGGAACACGCGGCCTTCAAAACCATCAAAGTGCCGAAGAGCGAGCTGAGGGTCGCCTGGGGATTCTTCTCGTACGCGGCCAAGCCGTCGGCCACGAATTTCCCCGCGGCCGTGTACAGGGTGTCGAGTTCCTCGTACTTGGAACCGACCGCGGACGAAATTGGCTCCGTCGGGAACATGGTCATCAAGCGGCAAAGCAGGCCGTTAACGAGTCGAATAACTTTGGTGTTGGTGTTGGCGAGACACGTGGCCAGTCCGCGCTGCAGTGGTTTCAGGCTGGCGAGTACTTGCTCCCTCTTCATGACTCCGAGGAGAAAAGTCAAGAGCTCGAGGGCTGTGCAAATGTTGCCGTAATTCGGCTGTTGGCTGTCGACGCTGGCGAAAACCTTGTCGAGCCAAGCGAGTTTGAGATCACCGGAGTAGGGCCATACGTCGGGCTTCAAAGCCGTCTTGAGGAGATTTACACACCGCCGCGACAGTTGTTCCCCCTGGTTGCTCTGGGCCGTGTTCAGGTCATTGACTTGGCAGGCCAGGCGCAGCAGGAAATTGAGAATGACGTCGGCGTGCGCCCTCTCGATGGGCTTGCCGGCCCCGGGCTCTATCTTGGGCACGATCGGCGCCGGTAGCGCAATCACGCTCCCGGAAGGGCTCTGGGCGCTTATCAGTCGTTTGGAGCTTGTCGGGTCATCGGCGCCGGGCGGTAGAGGCCTCTTCAATGCAGAGCCCCCCGCGGTCATTCCTCCCACGGCTTCGACTTGCGCGATTTCGACTTGCGATTCGTCTTTGATCCTGTGGAGTTCCCACTTGATGATGACCTCGGCCAATTCCACGGCCAAACGCCTGTGCTCCAGGGAGGCCGTCGGGCTGAATCCTAATCTCTGGATCGAGTTGACTATATGCTGCACGAGGTGGTGCCGTATCGGATAATATACCTTGTAGTGTCGCACGATCAACTGCAAAATGTGGAAAAGCTGCTGCATCGAGTGGCCTTCCTCGACGATGATCTTTTTCGTCCAGTGCGTGAGCATCGTGTTACCGTCCTCCATTCTCACTGGCATTGCCGGCGTCAGTATTTCCAAAGCTTGCCGCACGACGTTCCTCGCCTCTTGAGCGTGAGCTTTCAGCAAACTGTGGAACACTTGGAGGACGATTCTTTTGTGAATCGCGAACTTGGCGATGATGTGGCTGAGGAGGAGGTGGCCGTGGTACCGCGTTGCTGGATCCACGCAGTTTTTCCCCAACAGACAAGGCCAAGCAAACGTCATCAAGCGGCGCAATTTGTTACCCTGCCTTTTGTACGTGACGTCGTGGATATGCTGAGACGCCTGCTCCACGAGGAGGCACGAGAATTGGAGGAGAGCGATTCTGACGCAGTCATCGGAACCGAATGGATTGTCCGGGTCGATGATTTTGCTAATGAAGACGGAAACTACGTTTTCCGGGTTGTCTTGGTACGGCTCCGGCGCCCCGCCGACGAGTTTCGTTCCCTCGCCTCTTTCGAAACTCACCGTGAAACAGGGTATGACGATGTATTGAACGACTTTGGCCTTGAGCTCTTGGGACATGTTCTTGGTGGGGAAGTACTCGACAAACTTGAAAAAGGCTTCTCTTTTCCACTCGATGCTGTACTCCTGGGCCACAGTGTTGTCCAAAAAGTCGCGCAAAAATTGAAAATCCGGAATGAATCTGTGACAAGTGGCTCGTAACAGTTGGAACAGCAGTTGAATGTTTTTCGGGTAGTGCTTGAAGTAGTGAAGGAGTATTTTAACGATGAGCTTGGGTTCCTTCCAGTGTGTAAAGTCAACGTTTTCGACTTTACTGTGGAGCTCCTGGTATTCTTCACTACACCAAATTTGCTGTATCGTTTCGGCCAATTGCATTTGCGTCGACATCCAATTCTCGTCGAAATTGATGAGTATCCAAGTTATTCGAACCGCCTGGTGCTGAATTTCGTTCTTGTCGGCATGGCTGAGATTCGAATTCGGCTGCGAGTTGATCTTGAGCATCGTCCTGAGTTTCGCCGGGTTATTGTACAATACATTGCGAAAGACCTGTCCTTCCGAGTGTTTGATGAGATACTCGAAGTACCTGCTCCACTGTTGGTCTTTGATATTATTGTCATGGAGGAACAAGTTGATTGTTTCATTGGGATATCGCAGCAAAAATTTGATGAGCGGCTCCCGGAAAGGGCTCGAAGCTTCGACGAGCAGCGACTTTTCCGCTTGCAAAATGAGTCGACAAAGGACATCGATGAATTTGTGGGTGGCCGCGGGTATCTGGTGGAAAATGTCAATGATGATGGCGATAACTTGCTCGATTTCGCCCGACTTGGAGACCCCTTTTTGGGCCTGAATCAGATTTTCGAAGAGTTTCTTGAGGTGTTGCAGCAGCTGCTCGCACAAGGTAATGCTGAAGGTGCTCGGAAAAAGTCGCGTCAGGTACGACAAACGTTTGGCGCCGATCAATTTCAAGTTTCTGTGGTCTCCGAGAGTCAAGAGCATTGGCCGCATCATCGTGTGCACCGATTCCATGTCGATCTGAAATCCAGCGATAAAGTCGCGCATACACTCGAAAGCGACTTGTTGCAATTCCGGATTCTGCTTGTCGAGGCCCTGGTAAAGGATGGTAAAGATTTTTTCACGATACGTGGTAAGGTAGTGACAAGCGGCGAGGGCCTGGTACGCCGATTTCCTCAGCGGTATCAGATTCGAGACGGACTTGTAGCAAGGAAATTTGTTGAGCTGGTTGTCGTCGTACTCGCTGAGGGTCAACAATTCCTGGAGGAAAACTTTGTGCTCGCCAATGGAGAGGTCGATGGTGAAGAGCCGCGGATTTAAAGTCGTGCAGAATGTATTGCCATCCATCAAGCCAATTTGCGCGTTCGCCGGTTGGTGCCTGAGGAGATGTTTCTTCGGTGGGATCATGTCGGCGAGGACGTCCTTGTGGGGTTCCATGACCGCGGTGACGCTCAAATTTTGCGTCTCCGCCAGCAAACGCAGCGACGCCATTGCCTGTTGGCGCACCAGGGTATGAGGGGAGGTGACTTGACGCACCAGCTCCCGCGTCACCTCGAACAAACTCTTGCTCCTAGCATCGAGCAGCTCGGCACTGGCGCCTTCTTCCCGAATCGACGGCTCCCCGTATATTTTCAGCATTTTCTCGAGGTTTTCCTTGGCCATGTCGATCGCGCCGTTCGACACTTCGCCCGTGAGGTCCATCATGACGAACATCAGGGCCTTGAGAAAGGCGAAAAGATGATTGAGCACCCATTTGCTCGCCATTCTCTCAAACAGAAACTTAATGGAGATGCAGCCACCCAGCTTAGCGTACCAAGCTCGTTCATAGCAAAGCGCGCACATTCTCTCGGCCAAGTACTCCATCATGGGCAGCTGACAGGCCCTCTCCTTGCTCCCGAGGATCTTGGTAGCGGTTGTGAGTAGTAGGTGCAACGCCAAATGCCCGGGTTTGCACAGCTCTTTCTCTTCGTTGCCCATGACGAGGGCCATGGCGTCAATCAGTACCAGGGGATCTTGCTGCCTCGGCAAGCGGGCGTGGGCCTCCCTCTCCGCCGCGCAACAAAAGGGTCCCGCTTGTTGCGCCACGGCGACCATGACGTAGTGACGAACGACGAAAACGAGGGAAGGCCCGGCTTGCGCCTTGAGCTCCTTGCTCGCAGCTGCCATGAAGAGGCCGGTGAGAGCCGTTTCCTGAACGTTCCGGGCCACGACGTCCGGGTTCTTGTAGTGCGGCGCTTGTTGCTGCATCACTTTGCCGTCCTTGAAACTCGGATGAGCGAAAAACTTGTACAAAATATCCCGGTCGTCGTCGAGCTTGATTGCGGCCGCCATGTAAGAGTACAAGACTTCCCAACACTGCTTGCGGTAAAAGGCGTCGACGGTGCCGCTGTTGGACTTGAGTGTGCCGACGGCTGTCTCGATGGCTTTTTCGATCGGGAAATCGACTCCCGCGGCTTGCCGCTTGGAAGGCACTTGAAAGTGGACGACGATTCCCGGCGAGCCGGTCTCGCGGTCGTTGTACTCGAGCTTCTGCGGCTCTATCATCATCTTCCGGTTGCCGCCGCCGAACTTGCCGAGGACGCGGAAAGCCACGTGAGCCACTTGGTCGTTGGGATTGCGCAGGGTGCGCCAAAGCGCCTGCATGAGGTCGGCCCGAACCGGCTGGATGTGCTCGTAGAGGAAGTCGGGCTGGAGGTTGTCGACGCAGAGCTCGAGCGTGCGCAGTCCTTGGCTGACGAGCGTGTGACTTCCGTTGAGCGCGGACACCAATGGATCCATCAGCATCGGGAGGTAAGGCAAAAGGGAGCTCAATCGAACCGGCACTGTCAGGCACAACTCGACGAACAAGTCTTTCATGTGTTGTTTGTGCAGGCCCGACTGCAGCCTGTTCAGTCCTTCCAGTAAATTCGGCAACAGGGGCAAAAATTCCTGGTACAGCAGGTCGTGGGAGCCACCTCCTATAGATCTGAATAAGGCACGTAGCAGAAGAAAATAATTGTAAGGTTCCTTGGCCGACATGGCCAGTTCCATCGACCTGTTTACAATTTGGTGCAAGTGCGGTCGCAGCATGTGCTCGTTCTCCGCCGGGAACAGCGAGACGCTTCCAAAGACGAGCTTGAAAAGACGCAGATAAAGGTTGCTGCGTTCCACGTTCGAGCCCATGTCGTCCATCTTGTCCAAAAGGTACTCGACCAGAACCGTCGCGAATATCGGCGAAGTCGTCGGATTCGCCAGGAAAGAATTTCCGACGATTTGGAGAGCGCAGTTCTTGAAAATCCTCTCCACCATGTAATCGATTGTGGTGGAAAAGATTTCCTGAAAAGTCTGGGGATTCATCATGGAGAAAACGCCGCTGAAGTGTTCCAAAACTTCCTTCTCCTCCTTGGTGCGCACGGTCTGCGGCTGTTGGGCGCCCGCCGTTCTCCCAGTTTGCACGACGGCGAGGGCAGTAGCCGGGGGGCCGATCGTGTAAATATCGAGGGCTTGCAAGGCCCACTTCACCAGTCTTATAAACACCAGGGTTTCCTTGGGCTGGAACTGCTTGGGTTGCGTGCCGTCGCCGGATTTGCAATTGGCGCAGCCCCAGGTTATCGTTTTCACGCCGCACACCAAAGTCTTGACCAAACTCCTGTAGTCGGCGACGTTGTAGCTCATCATCTGTGGCGTGCTCGAACCAAACTTGCTCTTGCTCGTTGTTTCCTTGTCGTCCATCAAATCCACCTTGATGTCGATATCTTTCATGTCCTTGCCCTCGGCCGCCGCTGCTTGCATCTGCTTCGCTTTGCTCATCAGTGTGGGCAACTGAAGTTTCGTAATGGTCTTGAATTTGAGGACGAACACCTCGAGCATGCGTATCAGCAGCTCCCTCCCTTGGTTGCTGTTTTCCGCGTCCGACCTTTGCCGTATGCACTCGACCAAATTCAGCAACAGCTTGCACGACATGGTCTGGATGGTCGTTGGCAAGCTCTGGTCGTGCACGTTTTTGCTGAAGAGGTGAATCGCCCTGGCGAGATCCGAAAGAGGCAGCAGTTGTCGCACATGGTGCACCAGATCAGCGAGAGTCGAGTAAGCCAGCGGGCGCAGCGACTCATGGGTAGTCCAACCGTGGCCGAGTAACATGTCCTCGTCAAACAAACGCTCCATGTGGGGCACGAATTTCGTTCTAAGATCCGTCGCGAGAATGTGACGCGCGGCTATGAGCAGCTCTTTCCGCAAATGCGCCACTTCCATGGGACAAAGGGACAACAGACCCAGCATACCTTTGACCATGTTGTTGCTGTGCTGAGCGACGACGTCTTGGTAGATTCGGATTATGTAAGCGAGAAAGGACAAGGTTTTTATTTGCGCGCCCATAAAGTCAACGAAAACTTCTTTGTTGAATCCTTTGCAGGACAAGTGCTGGGGGCTTGGTTGTAGGGTTATCGTTGTCATTATTAGGGGAATAAAATCCGATACATCTTGATGGACGTTTTGTTTGTAGATTTGATACATGAGGACAACGATGATGGGCAATTCTTGGAGCACCTTCAGCGACATCACTGCCTTTGGGATGAGATTGTACTGAAAATAATCGATTCCGTATTGAAACTTGATTTTCTGACGTCCATATGAGAATCGTTATTTTTATGAAACCGACACATTTGTCGGGAAATACATTTTATTTTGTAAATATATTATTTTATACATTCTCTTATTAAACTTGAAATTAATTTGAAAAATGATAATTTTTACCCCTGTAAAACGAGTTTTAACTCACTTTGCAAAACAACTTTCAATTTTTCACTATTTCCGAAAACTTTTAAGAGTGTTCAAGGCTTACTGATTAAACAGATTTTATTTTGTTATAAATAAATCTATATTAAATATGAAATTTACATCTTGTAAAATTTTTTGAAAAATGTCCCATATTTCGCAATTTGTCTAAAACGTTAATTTCTCCTTTCAACCTTGTCTCTTTGGTTCAAATTAAACCTATGCTTACAGTGACGACTGTCCCATCTGCAGCTTTTTTTTCGCTGTGAATCGCTGTGACAGTGAAGGTTTCTTTCAGCAGTTCTTCTATTCTTTCAGCGTTCAGCTCAGACAAGTCCTTCACTCTAATAACTTGACGGGGCTCGAAAATTTTTCCTAAATTTTTGGGCAGTTCACTGTAGATCGATTTCACGAATTGCAAAAAATGTTGTATCTGTAACAATAAATCCACTTATTACAGACAGAAATTGCAGGAAAATATCATAAGAATTATTCTAAATATTTTTGGAGACCATAAGTTCAACTTTTGAAATAACTTGAAACATTTTACAAATTTTCTAAATGTGCAGGAATACGCAAATAATGTAGATGGTACATTCCAAAAGTATAGACGAAATTTTCAATTTGACCATTTAAATGAAAAGCCATGAAAAATAAAGTTTTCAAGATTTCAGTTACGACTGTGATAATCTCTGATCACTGGATATCCTAAAAATTACTACTTATTATACCTCAGGATTAAAAGTTGGTCGGAATTGCTTGTGCAGTTCAATGATGATTCTCAAGCAGACCAAAATATTTTCTTCATTTTCAGTTTCCAATAACTTCAACATGAGGCTGAGAATCGGCTTGATGTAAGGCCTCAAAGTTTCATTGGTTGGAAGCCTATGGATCATCTCCAGGATCAATTTTCTGACTTGTTGAATGTTGTACTCTGATATAAAGTGTGGTTCTCCTTCTTGAAGGATTTTCAGGAAGATTTTCATCAAATGACCGAGGAAAGCTGGGTACTGATTCGAACAAATGATGACCTGCAATAATATTTTATTAGTAACTATTTTATTCACTCGATTAATTCATTCCAACATACCTCGAAATTTTCCGACAGCTCCTGAGCTGCCTTCAGTTTCAATTCATCTTTCGAACCAGGATCAGCCAGCATAGTCACGAATGACTTGTATGTATTCATTTGGGAATCAGATGGCGTCATTTTGATTTTTTGTAAATGACTTTAGAGTGAAAATTCCATCTTATTTCTGAAACAAACAATTATTATCAAAATAGCATATTTGAGAAAAATGACAATACATTTTTTGAGGAGGTGACAAGGCCTAGAAAAAAAATTTTCACAGATTCTCGTAATTGCTATAAATAAAAAACCATTTGCAAAAAAATTGTCAGAGATATGCAAAAATATTGTTAATTTTTTCTCCAGTTTTGTAAATCTATATAGATAATTTTATATTTAGTGAACACATGAATTAATTTACTTAATCCTAGTAATCCTTAGAAAAATTTGTGAAACTGGATGAGTATAATGTTTACAAATTTGTCGAAAATTGTTAAAAAACTAGATGTTAGGAAAAATCTGATAATTTCTGAAAAATGCCAAAGAAAAATAGGAACACTCATTTATTTTCAAAAATTACACATGATTTCTAGACGTTTCAAGAAAACAAACTCTGTACAACCAGTGTAGATTAATTCAAAACTCACAAAATTCTTAGGAAAATGTTCATAAATATTCAGATGTAATATTTATATGTTACCAAAAAAAGATTAAGTCACAAAATCTACGAAAAAATTGAATTTCTTCTCGATACCATTTGGTCATTTTACTGTCTTTCCGGTCTTTCCAGAAACTTGCAGAAACTTTCTCAGTGCGTTAACTGACCAGCCAATAGAATCTTTACAATCATGTGTGATCCGGACATATATCGAAATATATCGAAAAGAAAATTTGAATTGGTAAAATAACCAGTAACTTGAGAATTTACTCAAAAATGAAAAAAAAAACATTAATTTTTCAAGCATTTGTACAAGACATATAAACAAGGTTAAGTTGTTATGATGAAAGTGTAACAAAAACTATGAAAAATTTAGTCAGTAATGATTTACATACATAGAGGGTATAAATTCTGTTCATTTATTGACTTACTGCAAAAATAGGAATATATCATTTTTCCTCACACAGACTACTGTAAACGCTATATTAATGATGAAATACAATGAATTAAGCAACTATTAATAAGGAAAAACAGCAAGAAGTGGGTAAAAAGTCAATATCAGCTGCTTTTGCAACCTTTGCCATTTAAAGGACCGTCATGGCATTTATGAAACAAACTTCAAAAAACAGAAAGGAAGCGATGGTTTCAATATGATAAATTTCGGTTTTCGAACAATCAATAAATAAATACTCATTCAAACGTAATAAAAGCAGAAAAAATAAGATAACCTACATTTTCTTGTAGTACTATCGGTACTATCAATATGATGGAGCCGGAGAATTGTCATGGTTTCCCCAGTTTATGTTGATTTAAAATGGGTGCTTATTCAATTGTGTTAGCGAGAGAAAAATAAACAAAATTATAAATGTCACAAACACATTAAATCTCGCGAGCAAATTTAACTTTATTTTTCACTGTTTTTGACTGCTGCTGACTTCTGTGTCTGATTCTGCGCACCCTTCTTTAACGACAGCATTTTAATGCAAACGCGCCTTTATCTGCAGGGTAATCGATCGAGATACGCTACCGAATATCGATACTTTTTATTAGTATACATATATATATATATAATGACCCGACATTTTGAACTGTTTGAACCATCAGACTTAAAAGTCAAAAGACTCAAAAGTGTCAAATCTAATGCTGTAAATTATTTTAAGTGGCTGCAAAGTGGCTGTAAGCAGCTGTAAATACTTATAAGTACATCAAAGTACATTCAAGTACATTGGCGGACCGAACATGTAAAGTGATGCTGACATTGTCAAAAACATTGTTTTGTTCGCTCGAAAATTGTGCAGTGTGCATCGCGGGGAAGTGCATTCGCGACAATTCGCGATGTCGAGCACGCTGGAGAACAAAATAATGGTTCTTCAAAAACGGCTTCGCGACGAAAAGGACCAGCAAGAGTCGCGCGATCGGGACAAGCAGAACAGCGACGTTAGCATGAGTACGGGCCTACAACTGTCATCCCCGACTCCTGCCTCAAGTCCTGCCATGCGAAGACCTCGGCAACGTGAGTTTTTCCCTGCATTTTCATTCTTTTCAATTTCAACACATCCGTAAACAATATCTAGGAGCTATTGTCGAAGCTCGGATACAGGTTATGTTGATCTACTTGTTATTCACTGTTATTCACTTTCTCTTTCCCCGTTGAGTATACTTGTGCATTGCGAGTGCATTGCAGCGAAAATCGAGGGACCGCAGGCAGTTTAGGGTCTTCGTGTTATTCGTATATTTAAAATAGAGCGATATTGATAAATTTACTGCTGAATGTACTGATTATTTCGGATATTTACTGCTTCATTGAGTTGTTATGAAAATAATGACAATTTTCATCAAATATGTATGCACTGGTTTCACGTTGTCAAATTCTGACCATATTTTTACAGAGACGAATTTTCCTCTGACATTCACCACCAAGATTTTTATGGAAATTTATTGTATGAATGTTGGTATGTCAAGATTTCTGTCATTCAATGCGAGTTCTAAAATTCTCTGACGTCCACAAATTTTGGAAAATGTCATCCGTCTCCAATGTAACTGCTTCTAGACTCAAATTTTTGAATGTCTACATAATAATATGATAATGTCTTTTCTTGCAGTTGGCGATTTAGGCACTCCAACTCGACCAAGGCGACAGTTGGACTTGCCAGTATCACAAACGCAGCCGCCGAAAACCTGTGACAGCGAGTTTGAGTCCAAGCTCCAGGAAATCATGAAAATGAACGGCATTCTCAACATCAGAGGACAAAGGTACCAAACGGACATGAAGGATCTCGAACATTTGGGTGAACTCGGCAATGGAACTTGCGGTCATGTCGTAAAAATGCGGCACAAGCCTAGTGGCGAAGTAATAGCAGTCAAACAAATGCGTCGATCAGGCAATGCGGAGGAAAACAAAAGAATAATCATGGACTTGGACGTCGTCCTAAAATCGCACGACTGCCGTTACATTGTTCAATGTCTTGGCTGCTTTATCACAGAATCCGACGTGTGGATATGCATGGAACTTATGTCAACTTGTCTGGACAAACTTCTGAAGAAAAACAGGACCTCCATGCCTGAAGACTTTTTAGGCAAAGTTACCGTTGCGGTAATTGCTTTTGCTTAATTTACAAATTTTCATGTTTTGCCATTTGGGAATTTAGATTTAAAAATTTTAAATTTTTTTCATCAGTTTTGATGATTCTCATACTGCCTAATTTTCTTACTGTCATTTGAAATTTGATTAGTTGATTAGAATTCCCTACACTTTAAGAAACATTCGAAAAGTTTTTATGATAAACATTTTTTGGAAATATGTAATTTTGAATTCAAATCATAATTTGTCGAGTACACAGATTGAAGTGACAAAATTTAGAATTCATTTGGCACTTGTTCAATGTTACTAATGTAATTATTTTTACATCTCAATTTTCCAGACTGTCAAAGCCTTATCGTATTTGAAGGAGAAACATGGCGTGATTCACAGGGATGTAAAGCCTAGTAATATTTTGTTGGACGAGTCGGGGGGTGTGAAACTTTGTGATTTCGGTATATCCGGCCGATTGGTAGATAGCAAAGCTAAAACGAGAAGTGCCGGATGTGCCGCGTACATGGCAGTGAGTTAATCTTCTGAGAATTTTTTTTAAACTGCTAATGCGAGAATTGGCTAATTTGTATTGTTTATAGCCGGAGAGGATAGACCCGCCGGATCCAACAAAGCCTGATTACGATATAAGAGCTGACGTTTGGAGCTTGGGAATCACCTTAGTCGAATTAGCAACTGGTGTATTTCCTTATCGAGATTGCAAGACTGATTTTGAGGTGAGACAATGAGAAAACGTAAGAAATGAAGAAAGTGTAAGAAGCCCGCAAATTCCAGGTTCCCGATATAAAAAAAAAAAAGTACAAAAAAGTGTTTCAAAGCTTGAAAATGAAAATATTTTCGTTTTGAGTTATCAAAATTGAAGAGTTTTGAATTTTTGGAAAATTTTAAAATTTGATAAGTCAAGATTTTCACAATTTCTCAATTACAAATTATGTACAAATTTCATTCATAATCGCAAATCTTGATTGTTTTCAAAAATTTGGTGAGTTGAATTTTGAAAAGTGAAATTTACTCACCTTTTTTAGTTCTTCTGAGTATAAAAATGTACCATTTCTAAGGATAAAAATTTTAATACCCAAATCCTGCAATCTCAATATTCACATATTTGGATTTTTTCAATTGAAAATTTAAATTGAAAAAGTCGATTAATTGGACGCAAGTCGAAAAATTTTCCAAGACTTGGATGTTTGAATTTTTGGATTTAGAAATTCGTGCACTTGCAACTTTGGAAATTTACTGCAATCTCAATCTTCACATATTTGTATTTTTTCAATTAAAAATTTGAATTGAAAAAGTCGATGAATTGGATGTAAGTTGAAAAATTTTCCAAGATTTGGATGTTTTAATTTTTGGATTTCGAAATGTATACACTTACGACTTTTGAAACATTTTAAATTCTTATGTTTTAATTTTTTAGATCAAAATCGGTGCATGTCAATTTGTATATTCTCGAAATTCTGGCTATCCAAATTTGCTGTTTTTTGCCAGGCTTTTCATTTTTGATAAATATTCGACTTTTACGTTCGATTACATTTCTAATTGATTTCTGTTTTCCAGGTACTAAGTAGAGTAGTCCAGGATGACCCTCCCGCACTCCCATTAGATAGACCATTTTCCAAGGAATTTAGGAATTTCGTAAATTGCTGCCTGACGAAGAACTACAAAAATCGACCAAAGTACCACAAACTCCTGGAGCACCCGTTCTTGCGAAATTACGACGTGCAACGGGACAGTGACACGAACTCGACGTTACCCATTTCCGATTGTCAATGGTTTAATCGAGCCATACGACAGCTCGAGCCAAGGTGGGTCTAACGACATTTTCGTAATTCATTTTTTTCTTCTTGTTGATAAATTTTCGTTATCTTCACACAATCACAACATGACAAATCCATAAATCTTATACTGTTACATACTCGAATTCCAAGTGATCTTACGGTAAATTTTTAACGTAACCTGGTGAATTAAAACGAATTAAAGTCCATAAACTCAAACTTAAACACGGCATGTTTCCTGACTAATATAGTAATACTTGGTTTGGTTTGAAAAATAACTAGGTACTGTGTAGTCGACGGACATTAACTCTTTAATATTTATTATTGTAGGTGTCGTATGAAAATGTTTTGGAATTGCCTAGTTTGTCAAGTACAATAGTTTGACGTTTGTACATTATATTATTATTTATCGTTTCGTTGTATTATAAGCTCCAAGTTTTACTCCTTATTTTGTATCGTCTTTTTTGTTTATATGCAGAAGTATGTTGTGTTTTTGGTTTTGTAGTAGCGAATAAAACGAAAAATGTGATAGTACGAATCGCGAGGAGTGATGAAGTTTCTAAGAGGGTCGTCGAGAATTAAACGAGAATAAATGACATCTTGTTTCCGCAGCGTTGAACTCGAGGGAGGCAGCGCGGCGTAGCATCGTCCAAAGCTCCCTCGCCCCGCAACCCCAGTGTCCCAAAAAAGACTACCCGAAAAATCCAAAAAAAGATACACTTTAAGCAAAAGCATACCTCGATAGCACCTCAAAAATCTGTCCAATTTTCATTTCGAGTTGTTTGGTTTGTGCACGCGCCTGTTACACATCCTACCCTACAACTCCTACTTATGGTAAGCATTCTTTTTTATTTTATGTATTCGATTTTTACGCTGTATTTCGCTACCCTTGTTCTCGCCTGGTATTTTCTTCGAGGCAACTTGGAATTTTTTCATTTTTCTCCGTGATTTTATTTTTCCCCATCACTTTCAGTTTACTGGGCAATTTTTTAAATAATGAAATTTTTTACAAAAAATTTAATTTCTCTATATTAACTCGGAAATTTTTATGTCAAGGATCATCAATTAAAGGTACACGAATAGTGGAACTTTATCTTGGTTCCACGTTGCCTTAAATATCTATATCGATCACAGATGTTTTTGTTTTACTTTAGTTCAGTATCGTGTGCGCAAAATATTGGTTGTGTGAGAAGGAAAAGTGATAAGGTTGTTATTGGATGCTTTTCAGCTAATTTGGCTCATTGGGTACTACATGTCGAACTTTTTTCGAGTTTGAATTTATGGTACCTTGATTCGGGTTTTTTCGTCGCCAAAAATTTTGGGTTTCGATGATCGAACGTGAAGTACCCATTATGGTATGGATACATGCATGGGAAGTAATTGCTTTTCGTATCGTTGCCATTCCTTGCCTTTGTTTAGCGTCCTCGTGTCCTGTAATAAATAATTCACGTCCGAATTCAATATGTCGCATGTCTCTAACTAACGCTCTAATTTTGAACTAACACTCTCTTCTCAGATTCAGATTCTTCGCAGGAGCTTCGTTATAGACGGCGGATAACACAGCGGGAGTACATATTAGCATAGTTTGTCGCGCGGCGAATTTCTTTTCTTTTGGCGTGTTGCATAAAAAAATATTTCAATGTTCATCGACAAAAATTTCATGTCTCGCCCAAATATCACGTCGGATGTATATTCCGCTTTTCATTGTGCTTTTTTTACTTTGGATTCGCATTCGTGAGCAAGGCCCGACCTGATGTTCGGATCACACAATCTGGTCCAGCAAATCGAAACAAAATTTCATCATTTTTTACGTAATCACTGTAAGAACACATTTTTGTACGTTAATTTTTGCCATATGCTGGGCGAAAATAGACGTTGGGTTTCGTAACTCAGCTTCGCCTCGTAAAAATCAACTTTCTCTCTCAAGTTGGGAACTTTGCCTCGATTCATTGGACCAGCTGACGCGTTGTTTCCTCGGCACCATCCACTCTCGGTTTATAGAAACAAGGCTTTGACAATGTCAAATTGATGAATTTCAGATTTACAAGCGAGTCGAATGACTCTACGACGGGCCACGTGTCGCTCAAGCAAACGGTACAGTCGAAGAGCCAGTACGAGACTCCGGTGCTCGCGAAAAATTGCCAATCGTCCAACTCCAGCTACCTCGCGTCTTACAGCCAGCGCGGCGAAAACGGGTACACCGGTTACGTTCCTTACAGCCCTTACGCCTGGCGTCGGAGAGAAATCACTCGAGCGTTTTGCTCCTCGATTACGAAAGACGACCCGAACGCCAACACCCAGAGGTCTTTCTCTCCTTACCGGCAATTTCTCGAGCAAAGCAAAGATCCTTCGAACCGTTATCACGCCAATGGACAAAGTAAACAAGACAGATCTTACTCTCCTTACAAGTGAGTTTTTTGGGCGTATTTTTGAGTGTTTTCGAAATCTACAATACATTTAGAATGAAAGAAAAATCCATGTTTTTCGATGTTCCCAGTCAGTTTTTGTTGTAATTAGCAATTAATATGTTTTTGGCGAGAAAAAAATCCACCGAGCCGGGAATATTATAATAATACATAAATATTATATAAATAATGTATAAGTATTATAATAATAAATATTATATGTTTTTCTCGCAAAAAACATTTTAATTGCTAATTCAAACAAAAACTGACTGAGAACATCGAAAAACATGGATTTCCCTATGAATCAACAACCCAGTGATAAAAATAAACGTTTTCACATTTAGAATGCTTGGATGTATGCATTCATTAAGTTTCGCTTGAGAAAATATCGACGAAGGTATTGTAACGTGGTTGTAAGCTTACGTTTCTTTTTTTTCAAGGCACGATTCTGAGGCGATAGAGGTGGGTAGTAAGTCTCATTCGCCGTACTATAATTGGTACGACGATCGAGAGAACAGCGAGGAACGGTGGCAGAATGCCCGGCGATCTTTGAGCCCTCTCTCCAGGGATTACTCGCCCTGGCGAAGAGAAAATGTCGATCCCCCCAACGTCGCCCAGCTCAACAGCACCGACAGCGGACGATTCTCCTCTTACGTGCATCAACGTTTAGGTCAAATTTCAGCAGTGCCTCAAGTTAATCAGCAAGATATTTATAACAGCCCCATGGTCAGTCGAAAAAGGTGCGACGTCTAAACTTTGAAAGTACGGTAAATGTGCCTGTGTTTTTTGTAGACACTTATCGTGGAATTTTTGTTGTTTCAGGTTTCCTTCGGAACCTCCTCCTCCTCCTCTTCAAGGCACGCATGGCTCCACCAGTCCTCAGTTGCTGATTTCTCGTTTCACGCATCAGCTGAAACAGGAGCCAGGATCGGGGCAAGATCAGCTGGGGTCTAAAGAATCGGCGAAGAAGCGTTTCGCTTCGTACGTGAGGCTCAGGCTTGTCGGCGATCGCGCTTCCTCACCGGAACCACCGCCACGACTGAGCCGAGGTGAATCCCCTTTGGCTCTTCGGAGGAATTTGATTGACCAGCCCTCGCCTTCTTTTCCGCGGAGGTAATTCACATTTAATTTCTTCAAGTTGAACTCAAATTCGGTTGGTATTGTAAAAATACCGCATAGTCGCAAAAATTGTGACGACGTGATTTTTTCTACGACGGAGCAGTTTTTCAGTCTCAAATGTTGAAGCTACACTTATTTCCGAGATCAAACATTGTTATAAAACGATTTTTTATATTTTCGGTATATCTAATTACGTATCAGGTTTTCTCATATCTTTTGAATTCGTCATTTTTTACAGTGACTTTTCGTCCTAAGCTGCTGGATACGTCTTATTTTTAAGAAGCGAATAAAAAACGGTTTTTTTTTCAGATATATATCGCCTTCACCTCCGCAGCCGCCACCGAGGCGACTGTCGGAAAGCTGTTCTGTGCCTGGGAGTCCGCAATACGCGCGTACCCATTTCCACAATACGCCAGAGCCTCAAAGAAGGCAGTGACCGTCGTTTTTTGTCGTCGTTGGTGCCATAGCGAACCCGAGTCGTGCAATCGTTTTCAATCGGGAAGTACGCATTTGTCGCATCTTTCGTCGAAAGCGTGAGATTCGACAAACACGGCCGATGTAGAATAAAAAAAACTAGGCCGGCATGCAATAATTCTCAAGCAGTGTTCAAACCAAAAATACTCTCGAGAGAAGCGGGACAAATTTTTTTCTGCTGATTCGGTGGTGATTATTCGATGCACAAACTATATACGCAGGGAGTAGGATTTTCGAGTGTGCAAATGATGAATGGTACATGTTGAAAGTGAGGCGTATTTATATTATTATGTGTGTACGAGCGTGTACAAAAATTTTAATCATGA
Source organism: Platygaster equestris (assembly GCA_030522785.1). Taxonomy (NCBI): domain Eukaryota; kingdom Metazoa; phylum Arthropoda; class Insecta; order Hymenoptera; family Platygastridae; genus Platygaster; species Platygaster equestris. The sequence goes on from JAPYZK010000078.1 coordinate 24,835, forward strand.
ACGAGCGAGTTTTTTAGCGGCTGATTTTTCTTGTGTCCACGGAAATCGTATCCCGAAAATTTTTTATATTTTTTATGAACATACGTCGAGTTTGACAATTTTCCACTCTGCGTGGCTTTAAACATTTCGAACGTTTTTCTATGGTATGTTCGTTTCGACGAGATTTCAGCTCATGATATAATTGTTTGTAGCAATACAGGAGTGATCAAAGCGATGCTCAATTTTTATATCGCTCGTTTTATTGCGTGGGTTGAATTTTGAACATTTGGAATTGTTCGAAGATTTGATGATGGCGGATATTGATTTTAAACATTGATATTAGGATGTAACCTGAAAATTTAAACTCGAGTTTTATTGCTTGCATCGCTTTTCGCGTTATCGTTTGAATGCAAGATTTTCTGTAATACCCTGTAGTGGCACTGGTACTATTTTTTTTTTAGCGTAAACCGTTCCTATAGTTATTTGTTTACGCGAGATTTTTTTATTGTTTTTCTGTTTTTAGCTAATTAGAGTATAATAGTTGATTATTTTTAATATTAAAAAATGTGCTAGTCTTGGCAAGGAATTCGGAAGTTATTGTCAATCATTATGAAAATATTGTATTTATGTACAAGGACAATCAAGTTTCCTTGTTTCAGTTTTACTTTCTTTATTAAAATTAACGACTTTTTTTGTAGATGGTTATTCAATATTTGTGATTAACAAGTTCGCGAGCCTATACATGGGACGGCATTATTCGCGTTTTTTATTATATTTATGAAGCTTGGAAATTTTCTGATATATATATATATATATATTTATTGAATTGAGTCATTATTATTTTGTGCATCAAAGTGCAATCATTGATGTTGACCATGCAATTTTTCATTTTTGTTTTGCAAAGTGTATCCGAATTCTTTGTTGAAATTGGGTGATTATTTATATATTCAGTGCAGACTTGGGTGTAAATGATTTTGCCATAATATGGGCTGGGTGAAAAAATGCTGTAAGTCTAGATATGCAACTTCTGCATAATGAATAGTAATCTCTATGGTTTATAACCTTAAATCACGACTCGTGAAAAACGAATCAAGCTATGTTGTTTGACGGAATATCGAATAATGCATAATGGACTAATCATTTTTGTAACTGTGATAGTTTGGACATGGCGACATTGATCGCGGGGAAAAAATCTGATTTTGCGCCTTGTCGAATATTTGTTTTTTTCTTTTTTAATTGGAAACCCAGCCCTTATTGATATATGAGTGGTCCTGAGCCTATAAAATAGCCTTGCAGAATATTTGTGCATCTGAGCTTGGAATTTGAACTTTCTTATTACACTTTGTGATGCAGTGGAAAAAAAGTTTTCAAATTCAATCGTTGAGGACAGATTGAATATGAGTAAGCTTCGACAAAAATATATTATTACAGTTGACAATGACTGGTCGCGGAGCTTTCACTTCAAATGCTACGAATTGTAAATCCAAGTTTTTACTGTGCAATTCGAAACTGCAGATAATAAAATGATAATAGCGAATGGAAAATATTATTTTGGTATTGTCTTCCTCTACCTCGTACATTTCGTACTCAATTTCCTTTCGCAAAATAAAATAAATTAGATTTTCATTTTTTTTTTAAGGAACTGCCCTGCCCGAAAAAAATGCTGATCAGCATTTCATAAACTTGAGTTTTTCAGATATTTGTTTGTTTCTTGATAAAGTTTTAACAAGAAGTATCTTGATTTTTCACAAGTTTTATTTTTGCGTTAGAGAGCAAGAAAAAAAGGCTGAATTCTTTAAAACTATCGTGTATTTTAAATTGCAGCATTATTTTTCAATTATCATTTTAACTGTTTTTTACTGTCTGTCAAAATTATTCTTTTAAAGCATTATTTTGTAATGTAGTTTACTAGTTTTTTTTAACGTACGTGATAACTTTGAACCCGAATGAATTTTCGTTTACGTGTGTTATCTTAATGCCCTCTTATTCTATATTTTCAGGAAACATGAACAAAGCATAATGGCCTCGTGTCGTTTTTCAAAGATTGAAAATTGTGTTTGAAAAAATGTTCCACAGAATAGGCATTTAAAAGTAGTTTTTTGGAGGCTGTTTTTACCTATGAGCAATATCGTTCATTTTACGTAAGTCGGAAAAGGGTCAAAAATAATTATAGGTAGTATCGACGCCATGTAACTTGTATGAAAGCGAGACAAATGACTTTCGTAAAATAAAAAATTTATTTTTGAGCGACAGTATATCTTTGAAAAAATGGAATATTTATTGGATTCGGACGTTCCGTAATGTGAGGTCTCCAATTTTATACAAACACTATTTTAATCAAGTGTGTCAAAAAAAGGTCCGAAGCGAATAAATCGATGAGTACGGAAGAAACAGTGATTTCTTTCAACCGAGTTGACCAAGAGGAAATGTAAGTAATTAAAATATCTAGTCACGTGTTCGTTTAGAAAGTCTATTATGATAAAGATAACACTTAATTTTACCTATAATAAAAAAAAATTGTTTCTCGTATTTATGACAATTTGTAATGATACATCCATGAGTTTCCTTTCTTACGAAGAATTTCAGGGAAGTTTTAAGCTTTACTCTAGTTTTATACCGTTAGAATTATTATGTATTTTCGTAAATTATTACGAATTTACGAAAATTACTAATTTATTAATAATTTATTAAAATTAAATTAAATTATTAATTAATTATCCCGAAACATATTACCAAATTCTCAGATGTTTAAAAACTTTTGTACTTCTACATCTATACAATAACTGATTACGAAATTTCGTTCCATATGATCTTAAACGACTGATAAGGCGTTTATTTCGCTTGTTCTAAACAACCGAAACGGTCGTTCTAAAAATTGACTAATATCCGTGTATCATTCATTTCAAAGCCATTTTTCAAACTCAGTATCGATTTTTAAATACCAAAAGCACGTACGAAACAATCATCGCAACAAAAAAATCACGCTTCAAATAATTCCCGCCAGAAAAACGTATGAACATCTCAAAACATAATCTTCCAACGAGAACATATTAAACTACAATAAACAATCTATAATCGTTCATTCTGAAACCTGAAAAAAAAGTCCTCGATCAATATGGCCGCCATTGGAAAAGGGGCAAAAGGGGGGTCCGTGCTGCAATACAGTAGCGCAAAACTCCCATAGAAACGATAGAAACGACCTTCGGTGTTCGACATACAAAAACGACCAACCCTGAACCCAAAATCATCGCCCTAAATTACATCATATTCGGTCATTTTCCCTTCCTAAATAAAGCCGGAAACTTGATTACGTTCATTACATAATTAATGCCATTTAAAAATCGATTCCTATCGATACTTGACGAGACTTGACGAAAAGATCGAAGCGAAAACAAGCGAATTGCGAATAGAATAAGACTGATTGTGACTGATTGCACTGGGTTGTGTACAACGTAAGATGGAAGTGATGTTTTTTACGGCCAGTCATAAATCATAACAAAAACATTCGACTTTAACGAAAAAATAACTATTCGTGTACCGATTCGAAGTCAGTAATCACTGACATGTCGGACGCGAAATGCAAGACGTCCTGCACGATCGAAGGATACCAAGAATTAGCGGAAGACGAAGATGAAGAAGACATGGCGGATGACGACAAGGTCGAAGGCAGCATCCAACAAATTCTAGCGGGCATGACCGACGAGTTCAACAAAAAGATAAGCGCGGAACCAGCACCGGACCAAAAACTCGCCCCGCTTCCCCAGCCTGAACAACCGCCCGCTGTTGAGGTTAGAAATATCGAGGAACCCCCGAAAAACGACGACGTCTGCCCCGCCGAGAATAAGACAGACGAAAAACTGGAGACTCCCGCCGAAGTCAACCCCGAGGAAACCGTCACCGAGGCCAAAAAAGAGGGAAACATCCCGAGGATCGTTTTGACTTTTCGTGCCATCGACGAAAACACGGATCACGGGAAGAAGACGAAAATTGCCAGTTGCTCCTCGAACTTGTCCTTGGTGCCGGATGAGCTCGCGAATTGCGATCAGATTGGGGGTGTTTCCGTGAAAATTGAGAGTTCGGATGAACATTTGGAGAACCTGGAGAAAGTTGGGAATTGTGAGGCAAGTGAAGAGAAACAAGAGGGTGTTTTGGAGATGAAGCCAGAGGTGGTGGAGAAAATTGAAAAGATTGAGAGAGTCCACGAGGACGAGGATGAGAAAAATGAATTGGTTGTCGAGAAATCTGAGGAGTTGGAAGGGGACAAGGATCCTGAAATCATCTCTCCAGTGCAGGCGAGAAATAGAAGAACGAGGAAAGTCAAGTTGAATGTTAGGTGAGGTTTTTAAATAATACTGAGATTAGAGTTTTTCCATTCTATGAATTAGAGTCGAGGTGCTCAATTATCAAGTTGTATATTTTTGCATTTGTCAAAATCGATGAATAATAATTTACATAATAATGACATAATAATTATATATTAAATAATATATAATATATATATATAATAATATAATATATAATGTTTATTATTATTGTAGAATAATAATATAATAATTTATATACAATCAATTAAATAATTGCAAATTATGAGTACTCTATTTGTTGGATTTCAAAGCCCTAACGCTCTTTGGAACCCCTAACTTACCCTAACTCTTACAGGTACTTTGTGCAAAAAAGAGGGGTAAGAGTTGTTGAGTTTACTACTGAAATTAACAACAAATGTCATACTATTATGCCAGAAATATTATGTATGTCATACAATTATACCAGAAAATGGCAATTTTGGATAATTTGCACATTATTTACAATTAAAACAGGCATAAAAACTTGGAAAATTGGTTAAAAATATATTTACAAAGTCAAGTAATCGAGGTTATGTACTTGTGTTTGTCGACAGCGCGCTTCAATGCGCTGACGCTGTTCGCGGGAAAATTCGAAATGTCAGAAATTATTATCAACTTATTGATCAAAATTAATGTTAAAACTCATAATTTTCTGTCTGTTTTTAAAAAAAGTCAAATTTTAAAATTCTTAAAAAACCTAAAAATCGTTGAATCACAAGAAATTTTCAAAATTTTCGAAAAACTATCTTTTTATTCCTTCAGAAGTAATTGGTTTCCGACATTTTGAATTTTCAAATAAATGTATGTCGTAATCGAGAAATTTCGAAAAAACACTTTGAATTTTTAAAAAAGTATATATCAAATAGGTCAAAATTTTCAAATTTCTTAAAAAACTCGACATTCCAACATTTTTCCACAACATTGAAAGTTTTTCAAAATTGTCATATCAAATGTCGGAATTTTGAGACTTGTCGAAAAAATTACATTTTCCAAAAATTTGAAAATTTTGACATTAAATGACGAATTTTTGTCAAAATTGTCAAAAAACTTCGAATTTTTGACTTTAAATTTTCGAATTTTTCGAAAAACTCACATTTTTCTGTTTCTTTAAAAAACGTCAAATATGAAAAATCTTTGAAAATCTCGTAATAGTTGAATTTGAAGAAATTTCTAGAATTTTTGGGAAACTCAAAATTTTAAAACTTGTAACATAACTTGAAATCTTGTTTTTTTTTAAATCACTGTTTTTCCGAAATTTCTGAAAAACACGTCGAATCTTTGAAAAAGTTCATATCAAATGTCAAAATTTTTAAATTTCTCAAAAAGTTTGAAATTCTAAAATTTTTCGAAAAAAATGGAAATTCTCATATCAAATGTCGAAATTTTAAGATTCGTCAAAAAACTTGCAATTGACAAAATGTTCACATCAAATGTCAAAATTTTCAAATTTTCCAAAAAATCATAATTTTTTAATTTTACAAAAACTGAAATTTCCATTTTTTTCGAAAAACTCAAAATTATTAACTTTTTTTTAACACTTTAAATATTCGAATCCTCTGAAAACTAGAATGTTTCGGAAAATTTGGGTTTCCAGTTTGTCAAGACGTAATTCTAAGAAAACTTGAAAATTTCAAAATTTCCATGAAAAATGCCAAAATTTTCGTATTTCTTGAAAGACGTGGAATTTCAAAATTTGTCAGAAAAATCAGAATATCAAAAGTTTCATTCCAAGCGGATTCTCTTACGGGTCTTTTTTACACAAAGTACCTATAAGAGGTACCGTAAGTTACGGTCTCGCTTACAGGCTCCAAAGAGCCCCAGGGAGTATTTGTTCCTCATCATGCTAATGAGTATTTCTATTTTGCAAAATACTACAATCACTATCAACTTCCTCATTTAATACATTTCTTATAATCAAAAATAACTTACAGCTTCGTCATCATAAAATTAATTTGATCAGTGATAAACTCCTGAAAAACCAATTCAAATATTCTTACTTGAAAAAATTATCATTTTACAGAACTTAAATGATGTGTAATTGAACAAAACATTTCTTGTTCTACTTTCTCAGACTGTTCTCTCAATTATTCATTTATATTCAACAGCGAACTAGTTGAAGAACAGCTGGGCCCAAAACGATCGCGGCGACTCTGCAAAGAACCTTTTGGGAGTTCGGTACTTAAGAGTGCAATAGCGCTCAAAGAAAAATCAAACTATACAGTAGAAAATCACAGGAAGAAAAGGAAGAACAACAAACCTGGACGCCCTACAAAAAAGAAACTGGCGAAAGAGCAAGATACTCACTTTGGAAGCAACAATCGAATGGAGCTGAATGTGCCTCATGAAACAACGAAAAACAACAGTTATGCGGACGATTCTCTCAACTACAGCGGAATTGATGCGAAACGGGTGCAGCATTACACAGACCTGGATGAGATGCCAAAATTGTCGCCGATTGACAAAACTCCGGACTTATCGCAGTCCAAAATGTTGAATCATTCTTTGGGCAGTCCTCTGTGCGACGAAAATCCGACAATCGAGAACGAAAAACCTTTTTTGAAACCGGTTGTGGCAAAAAAAGGGAGGGCAAAAGCGGGTCCCAATGCCCGAAAATTGGCTGCTAGTGGTAAAATTTTATGCTGATCGATTATTTATTGTTTTGATTAATTTATAAATGATGTTACGATTAATGATAACTTATCAATTATTATTTAATTGTGATTTATTAGGATGTTTTTATAATTTTCCTGTGTTGTTTAGAAGGAAGCTTTACAGAGCTGACGAAGAAGATGTCAGATTCCACTGAAGGTACGTTTGCCACAGAAAATGTGAAATTTTGACGTTGTTGGCATTTGTTTATTGATACAGAGTTTGTTATTGCAGATAAACCGTTGGCTCATAAGAGAACAAGAAGAAGTTTGGCTCCGAGTCCGAGTCCTGCCGAAGGTCAAGCGTCCAAGCCAGAATCGACAGCAATCGAGACTGACGTAAGTGTAATATTTGAAGTAGAATACAAATTTGAGATTTTTGATCATCGAGTTTTTGTTTGAGTTGACAAACTGATGTTCGCTCTCACGTTGATAAATTTCCAAATACAAATTCGTACATTCGATTATAATTGATTAATGATGTAATGAATAAATCATAATATTGTAAGGAATAAATTTTATTAGGATTACGTAACGATTGGCGTCTCGTAGGCCCGGGATTCCGAATTGTGTTAGAACTCGAAAATATCACTTGGGTTCGGGTCACGGGGCCGGTTTTAATAAAAGCGAGAGGAGTTTCAGTTTGATCTTGACATTGAAAGCAATCGCCGTCGTTTTTCTATTGCTCCGGTCGTGGCCGAGTGTAAAGAGATTTGGGGATCAATAAACGTTACAATAAGTGTTCGGGAATTGTTTTTCTTATGGATACCCCTTGCAAGTGAATGGCATTGCTGTTCCTAACAATATCAAATTAATAGTCATCATAAATGGTAGCCAATTTTCAACAGTAATTTTTCTTTCGAATTGTCGTAGAAAAACGTGTATACTTGACTTGGAATCAGGAAATGGGGTTTGCGAGGAAAAGCAGTAAGGCCCATATTTCTTCTCTCGTTCTATCTGCGCCCTCGCAGTTATACACATGGAAATATAGGAAGGGTCGTGGAAAGAACGAACGCAGGTAGCTAAATTTGGGACCGTGGCTGTTATGATCCCGAGAACAATAGTGTCTCCCGTGGCTCGGAGAATCTTTGAAAAGTTTACTTTTTCCTATTTTCCGTATCATTATTTTCTATTTCAAAACTAACGTTGCAAATAACTTTGCTCATTTTTTCTCGAATGTATCCAAAATTTTCGGAAATTTTTGAATTTAAAATTTTTCGTAATTTCCAATACTAAAAAAATTTTCAACATTTCCAAATTTTCGAAATAAGTAGAGTTTCCGGTATTTTTAGAATTTTCCGCAATTTACAAAATTTCTTAAATTTCTTAAAATTCCCAAATTATCTAAGATTCTTGAGCATGTCGAAAATTCTCAGAATTTTGTAAAATATGCAAAAATTCATGAAATTTTGAAAATTTCTACAATTTTCTAAATTTCAAAAAATTCTTAAAATTTTTGAAATTTTGTAAAAAGTGCACAATTTTTATAATCTCCTAAATATCTGACATTTTTCAAAATTGGTAAATTTTTCAGAATTTTGGAAATTTTTCGGAGTGAACAAAATTTTTTGAAATTTTCCAATATTTCAAAAATCATTAAAATTTCCGACAATTTTCAAAATTTCAAAAAAAGTTGATAATAATTGAAATTTTCAGAAATTTCGATAAATTTTAAAATCTCCAAAATTTTCAAAAATTCCTAATATCTCCGAAATTTTTCAAAATTCTCCAAAATTTTTAAAATTTCAAAAAATTTCCGAAATTTTAAAAAATTTTTTGAAAGTACACCATTTTCATAATCTTTCAAAATTGTCGACATTTTACAAAATTAGTAGAACTTCCAGAATTTTTAAAATTTTCGGAAAATACAAAATTTATGAAATTTCCCAAAATGTCTACAATTTTCAAAAATTCCTGGAATCTCCAAAATATTGCTTATTTCTGAAAATTCTGGAAATTTTTTAAATTTCTGAGATTTTCAAAAATTTCGAAAATTCCTCAAATTTACGAAAATTTTCAAAATTCTATAAAATTTTCCGTTTCGAAAAATTCAAAAAATTTTCGAGATCTTCAAAATTATTTGCGAAGTTAGTTTTCAAATAGAAAATGATGATGCGGAAAATGGAAAAAAGTAAACTTTTCAAAGATTCTTCGAGCTACGGGGGAGACCCTATTGTTCTCGGGATCATAACAGCCACGGTCCCAAATTTAACTACCTGCGTTCGTTCTTTCCGCGACCCTTCCTACATTTCCATGTGTATGACTGCGAGGGCGCGGATAGAGCGAGAGAACAAATATGGGCCTTTCTGCTTTTCCTCGCAAACCCCATTTCCTGATTCTAAGTCACATATATTCCAGGCTTACAAGCCGATAATGCTGTGCTTGTGCCAAGTGCGATCCCAACTGTACGTGACGGCGACCGGATCTGGGGCGCCGTTGTACTGCACCGCCACCGACTCCATAGACGATAAAATCGTGGGATGTTGTAACGAGGTCGACAGCAGCGACGTCGCCATGCGACGACCCAGCACGAGAGTACCTTTCATCATCCTGTGCCGCATGCACAAAGAAAGATTGCTCAGACACAATTGCTGCCCGTCCTGCGGTCTCTTCTGCACTCAGGGAAAATTCGTCCAATGCAAAAACGGCCATCATTACCACCGCGAATGCGCTGTCTTCCCCCTGAGGCGAAACTCGTGTCCGCACTGTTATGTCGAGACCGAGTGCTATGATGTCATCATCACCATGAACGGTTCTCGTCGACCAGTTTACATACCCACGCGACGCAAGTTTTCCAAACTGCCTTCCGCGAAAATGAGTCTCCCGGGAAAAGGTAGCATCGCATACAAACCCGTGGAAAAGCAGCCGCCGAGTCCTTTGATCGATCCCGATATCATTAAAATACCCGAAGTTGTCACACACGCCGAAAAACCCGAACGGTACAATATGATGAGCCTCTACAGCGCCGTGAAAAGTGGGGACGTGGAAAAATTAGTCAATATTTTAGGTTTGTCGATGATTAGAAAAGTTTGGGCGTAGACAGTGCAGGAGATAAGTGGGAGTTTTTTTTTACATTTCAGCTTGTGGCTACAACGCGAATCACACGTATCAGGATTTCGCGAACCGCACGTGTCTGCATTTGGCGGCTGAGAAAGGAAACTTGGCTTGTGTGCACGTGCTGGTGCAAGCAGGCGCGCAATTGGATGTCATGGAGAAGCGCCAATTGACGCCCTTGATGTTGGCGGCTAAACAAGGTCAAACCGATGTTGTGCGCTATCTTCTTCGAACCGGCGCCGATGTAACGCTGAAAGCAGATAATGGAATGACCGCGTTGCATCTTGCTGCCAAAGAAGGACATTTGGATGTTTGTCGGGTTATCTTGGCAAATTCCAAGACGCCAAAAATGCTTAGTGGTACTTGGGTCTTTTTTCGTCTTCCCATTTATTTAGTCATTGAACGTTGGATGATTCTTACAGCGAGCTGTGAGGCTGAACCGCGTACATATGTGCAATATTCTTTGGTAATTAGAAAAGGTTACAACAGAAAAATATGACAATGAACTTTGTTAACGAAAATGGACAGCACTTGGCTGGTTTGTTTTTATAATTTGATTAATGCAGTGACTGTCAAATTTTTTCCCTAATTGAATTTTGAAACTTGGATGTACACAGAACATAAGAGTTAAAAGCACACATTTTAAAAACAGACATGTTATATTTTGAGTCCTTGAGAAATTTTCATTTCAGCTGTCATTTATTGCTAATATTCACAAAATGTTGAGAATCATTTTTTACTGGAAATTTCAATAGCTGCTTTGTGTAAACGAACTCTTGGAAGAAACGTTTGAAAATTGAAAAATCAACAGTGGCGTAGTTTGAAATAATTGAAGAATCTTTAAACTTACAGATGTTGAGTCAAAAGAGGCTAAGTGCCATTTAATTAAGGTTATTTCATGGGAACGACTCTCGGCACTTTTTGAATTTCCACTCTGCAATTATTATCCATTTTCTTTTGACAAATAGACACGGTCGATGAAGGTGGTTGGACAAGCTTGATTTGGGCCTGCGAATTTCGTCACGTGGAAATTGCTCGGTTACTGCTGGAACAAAATTGCGACCCCTTGATAAGAGATGCCGAACAAAATATCGCCCTGCATTGGAGCGCTTACAGCGGTAGCTCGGAAATCACTGAAATGCTGTTGAACGAGGGTTCTGACGTTAACACTTTCAACATTCACGGGGACACTCCGCTGTGAGTTTTCCAAATGATCCAAATGAAAAGTTAATCAATCCGTCAGTAAAAATGAATTACGTATCTCACATCAGCTCGATTTAAAATGTGAAAATCTGGATGTTGATGATCTGACTTTTATCCGAATCACACTTGGAATGTGTTTAAAACGATGTGTCGTTTTACGAACATCGAAAATTGTATATGTTGAGACACAAACAATTTTCAATTTTTAGACATATCGCTGCCCGGCGAGACGAGTATCCTGTGACGGTACTTTTGTTGGCACGAGGCGCCAGAATACAAGAAGCAAACGCATCTGGGGAAACTGCAATAAACTGCTGCGTTGCCGAAGGCGACACCTTGTCAGCCCTCAGACTGAACGCTCGAATAAACGAGCTCGCCGAGCACAAATGGGAAAAGACTGAAAGAATTTTGACAAAGTAAGTTGACATTCTGACGTACACAATTGAGGGCTCGGAAAGCAGAATGCAATGTAGTAGGCAGAGGTGGGGATGCTTCGCTGCTCCCGCGATCGAATGCAGGATCGATTGATTTTTTGGGACTTGTTAAACTCGCTGCCGTTTCGAATCGGGCTGATTTTTATACCAAAATGTTCGTGAAGCTTTAGCGCTTCCGACGAACCTATTCGCATGTCGAATTTGTTCAAACAATCGCTGATAAACAATTAACAAACTTTACATGACTTTCAGTTGGAAAACTGTTACAAATTTATTAATTTACCATTTTTTTCAACAAAAACCTTTTTACAAGGCATTCTTGAACGCATAAAAGAAGTTTTTGTTGAGAAAAATGGTAAATTAAAAAAAATTATAACAGCTTTACAACTAAAAGTGATGTAAAGTTTGTTAATTGTTTGGGAGGAATTCTTTAAACAAATTCGACATATGAATAGGTTCTTCGGAAGCGCTAAAGCTTCATGGTTTAGTATAGGAACCAAAGGTTTGAGAATTCCAAAAATCCGAAAATTCACAAAAATTTTGGAAGTTTCGAGAATTCAGAAATTCTAAAAATCACGAGAACATTACACAGTTCAGAAATTTTCAAAATTACGAGAAATTGAAAAATCGTAAAAATCACAACAATTTTAAAAATTACAGGAATTTCGCTTAGACAATTAACATTTCGCTTTACATTTGTAAACTTTCGGATAATCCGAAAATTTACAAACATTTTGGAAGTTTCGAGAATTTGGAAATTCTAAACATTACGAGAACATTACACAGTTCAGAAATTTTGAAAATTACGAGAAATTCAAAAATGTTAAAAATCGCAGAAATTGAAACCATTTTGAAAATTACAGGAATTTCGAAAATCAGGAAACATTTTTTTCGAAAACCCCTCCCGAAAATTTTTTCTGCGTCCGCCCCTCGTTACTGCGATTTATTTCGAGAACCTTCCGTACGAATTTTTCGGATATTTTCAAAAACTCTATATTAGAGTATATAATACTAGAGTACTTGATTGAAACAGTCTGAGGCCAGAGCTGAACGGAAAACTCAACTTTTGCTCGTGTTTCTGATTGCAGTGATATTTCCCGCGGCAAAGAGCTAAGTCCTATTCAGTGCGTGAACGCTCACGACAAGGAAGGCAAACCGACTGATTTTGTGTACGTCACGGAAAATTGTTTCACGAGTACGATAAACGTCGAAAGATCGATAACCTCCTTGCAGTCCTGCAGGTGCGAGGACAATTGTCGCACAGAAAAGTGCGCCTGTGGCAATATTAGTCTTAGGTGTTGGTACGACAAGGGCGGAAAGCTCGTTCCAGAATTTAATTACGCGGGTAAAATTTTTGGATTCATGATTAAATTTTATATTTTTGGATTTTTTTGGATTTCTAAGTGAAATCTTTGGATTTCTAAGTGATGAAAAGAAAATGATCGGAGGTTGCATAAAGGTGACGTGTATACGAAAATGTTCGAATCCGTGTTTTCAAATTCAAAAGTTGAGTAGTTCATTTTTGTTATTGATGAAATGTTTATTTTTAGATCCTCCAATGTTGTTCGAATGTAATCCAGCCTGTGATTGTAATCGTCTAACGTGCAACAATCGCATCGTCCAGCATGGTTTGACCCAAAGATTCCAACTTTTTCGTACCCAAGGCAAGGGGTGGGGGCTCAAAACTCTTCGATTAATTCCCAAGGGTACTTACGTCTGTGAATACGTCGGAGAAATCATTTCCGATTCGGAAGCTGATCATCGGGAGGATGACTCTTATCTTTTCGATCTGGATAATCGAGTATGTATTTTTTACATGTAAGATGTGTGGGGTTAATTCAAACAATTCAAAATTTGGATTCATAGGAACTCGGGTGATTCTTTGTTTTTTACATGAACATTTTGAAATTTGTCATTTGGAGATTTAAAAAGTTCAAACTGATAATCTGAAGAATTCTCAATTTTTTAACTCGGACAGTTGTTGATTAGAATTCTTAAATTGTAGTGTACTTGAAGAAGAGATAAAAAAATTCGAAAATCTAAAGAAACGATCCTCCGAAATTTAACGCTACGTAAATTTCAAATTTGAAACGTGAACAGTCACGAAATTCGAAAATCATATAGAATCCAATTTGAAGATCATTTGTTTACGAGCTGTTTTTTAATTGAATTGTAAAATTTCGTTGTAGTTCCAGAAATGATGACGAACACTTGAACTTTTCAGAATCTTATTACATCTCCTAAGAATAATCAGAATTCTCTGGAAATTATTTTACATGTCAAGAATCCAAAATTATTGAAAACTTGTTTGAAAAAAACGAATTTGAAAATAATCTCATATTTAAAAACATTTTTTTAATCGAAAGTTGGAAATTTCTTCAAATTCTCAAAACAATAAATGCGATTATAAAAGAGTTTCCAGAACTAATTTCAATACAATGTAAAACGTCCCGATAAAAATTTCTGACGGTATAAATTTTTTCAGGACGGCGAAACCTACTGCATCGATGCAAGGCGTTACGGAAACATTGCCAGATTTATAAATCATTCTTGCGCGCCGAATTTACTGCCAGTTCGAGTTTTCGTAGAGCACCAAGACCTCCATTTTCCGAGAATCGCTTTCTTCGCAAATTGCGATATCCAAGCCGGCGAAGAGCTTAGGTATTTTTCTCATAGGCGTTGAATATTGTTCGATGAAAGTTTATGAGGTTTACTGTTCCGAGACACTAATAAAATATTCTTTTTGACCGACTACGTGTTTGTTTTATTCGCAGTTTTGACTATGGGGAAAAATTTTGGATCATAAAGTACAAGTCTTTCACGTGTAGTTGTGGCGCCGCGCATTGTCGTTACTCGGAGAGAACGATTCAAGCCACCCTTGACAATTATCGTCGCAGAATCCAACAAGAAGAGGTGCCGTCTGCTCACGGATTATCTTAGTTACAAACACAACTTGGGAGAGTAGTGAGAAATGTGTTCTATTTATTTGCTTTCCACGCTTGCTTGTTTTTGAAAAACAAGCTGAAATGAGGATTTCAGTAAAAACTGAGCTTGGTAGGTGCATTATTGTCATTGAATTTTTGATTTCGGAGTATACACTGTTGACAGCGTGTGAACAATGTTCGGAATTTCGTAAAAAATTGTGTCACTTCTCTTTTTATTTATTTGTTCTTTTTTTTTTACTTTCAATAATGCATATCCGGATTCTTGAATTTCGACTGAATTTCCATGTTTTCTATGGAAAATAATCATTTAATTAAATTTTAAATTTAGAATTTGAAAATTTCTGGGTTGAAATATGAACAAGTATTTCTTTGAAATTTGATGCCGTATGTTCAAATTTGAACGGTTATCGAGATCTGTATTGCTTGATGATTACGCATGATGAAATGATGAGATTAAAAACGAAAATATACCAAATTTGCATAGTTGAAAATGTACCAAATTTTACTTTCCGAAGTACTTCGGAAAATAGAATTTTCAAATTTAAACATTCACAAGTTCGAGTGTGAAACTTCGGGATTTTCAAAATTTAATAAGTGAAATTTAGATATTCGAAAATTTACCAGCTTGAATAGTTCATAAATGCACATCCAAAATTGTACAAATTGACGGAATTTGCAGCAAAGCGCTTTAGTAAATTATATTTTCTTGACGGAATATTTAGTTCCATTTCCAAAAAGCATTTTGTAAATTCTACCAAAATTTGAGCGGGAATTCTAAAACTAAAAGTTTTATTTTTCTTGCGTCACAGATGATAACTCTACTTCTACTAAAATGCGCAACGAAAATCGTTCGTTGCATCTTTTCCATGCATTTAGATTTTGAGTGCAAAATGTTTATTATGACAAATTGTTTAGTCATCTTTTGATTTTGCAAGTGTATCTCGTTTTTGAGAAACTAGAGGGGGGGAAATTTTGTCTCGTTTTACTACTGTTATTCCGTTTGTAAGATTTTGCAGATTCTTCGCGAATGAACTTTAAAAAAAGGTAAACTCGACAGTTGTACGCTTGAAAAATTATTGTTTGATTCGAATGTCGTAAAATAGGAAAACTACACGTAAAATGAATTTTGAGAATGAAAATATTCGATGTATAATACAGCAGAATTAAGCATATTTCGAGAATATGACATTTTCCTTGTTAAGTTTTTTTTATTTGTGATTGTAAATTAAATTACATGGAACTATTGCAATACGAAAATTGTAGCAAATAAAAAAAATTATGATATGTCTTATCCATGACGTTTGTTTGACAGCTGATGTACATGATTTTTCATCAAAAAAAGCCATTATTTTTTTTGAGTATAGATACAACAAAACTCGTCGTATTGTCGCTATTTCCATCTTTGTCGCCTGTCGTATTATCGTATTGTAAAATCGAATTTACAATACGACAGGCGACAAGATGGAAGTAGCGAAAATACGACGAGTTTTGCTGTACATAAAAAGGTTGATTAATATCCTACATATTTACACATATTCTGAAATAATCGCTGTAAATTAGTAAACTGTATTATGCGTCAAAAAATCCATTTCTGGCACAAAAAGTATAATATACTTTAAGACTAATATCGTTTGCGTATTTCTCTACTGCTGTGTATGAGTTGTTGAGCTGAATTCCGTTAATTCAACAATGTTTTTTACGAATAATTAACATTGTAAAATTTCCTAATCTGCGCCTTCAACTAATTTACATGGTGGGAATATATGACCTTTGTAGTAAGACAGTTCGGCTATGCTTTCCATAATATCGTCGAGAGCTCGATGATTAACTTTTTTGACAGGTGCCCCATGATAGATTTTTGGGTTCCAGCGTCTAAAATTTGCAAGAAAAATAAAAATGTATAAATATTATTACGAATAGTTTTGTTATTAATGTAAAACTCTCATTGGTGAAACACCAACAAATTTTTGTGTAAAATGTGCAGCAACTATTTTATCGCTACTTTCAGAATTAAATGATCATACACTGAAACCGAATCTCTGTATTCAAAAATACAAAAGTTTATTTTTACTGCATTTTCAGTGAAAAATTCACCTTGCAAGTTCCTTGACCACAGAGACGTCAACCACTCTATAATGCAAGTATTCACTCAGCTGAGGCATAAACTTGTCCAAAAACATTTTGTCATACGTAACAGAATTCCCTCCCAGAGGACACGTTCTTTTTTCAATTCCAAGTCCTTTCAACATTTGCAAACATTTTTCTTCCACTTCTTGCACTGTGATAGTGCTCTCTTTCGATTGCTCGATCAGCCCAGACTGTAAGTACAAAAATAACATTGTGCAAGAAAATTGAAAAAAAAAAAAAAAAAAAAATCGAACGACATTTGTTTAAAAAATTTTTTACACTTACTGTTACTTTGTCAGAAAAAATTTTTTTTATAAAAAGTGAAAACGCAATCAAGACTTTATTTTCACGTTGACAAAGATAGCACAGGAAAAAAAAGAAGTACTCAAGTTCCGTGAAGAAATTGTTTATAAAAATCTGTGAAGACACTCTTGAATGAAATTTTGAGAAAAAAATTGTTACATTTCCATGGTGTTCCATGCACCATTCATTCATGTGATCCAATACTTGATCTGGTTGGTGTATCACCAAATTCAGTTCTTCGCTCACAATATTCAAGTTGCCATCGGTTACAATGAACGCTACTTCCAGAATTTTATCCTTTTCCAAATCCAGGCCAGACATCTAGAAATATTAATGAAAATGACGAAATGTTTCATATTTTCAATATTAAACAAAGTTAGAATATAAGAAATTAATGATTCAAAATCACCTCCATGTCCACCCAGACAATAGGATTTGAAATTTTCATTTTTGAATTTTTCAGGGACGTTACTTGGTTCGCTGAAAAATATTTAAAAAGTTATTTTTGTTTTTACTCAATAAATGTTCAAAAACCCAATATTGATGAAATGAAAAATGCACATACCATAAGTAACAAAAAGGCGTTTGTTAATTTGCGCCAAGTTCTTAAAACTTTTCAAAAAAACTCGTGACAGGTTCATTTTAGTACTGTCGAATGCTTGTACACTCAAACTTCAGATATTTAAAATAAAACAATAAAGTGGTATATAAATTATAAGTATTTATACAGAAGACGAAAAATTTTTTCCAAATGAAATGTGTAATATTTATGTTTTAATGATAACTAATTGATGCAATGTCAATGATAAATAATCATCATCCTACGGCTCGAAAAATCAAAATTTATCATACAGGACAGATTTAATCCCTCTTATGTGCAATTGACATCATTTTTTTTTCTTTTGGTTTTCGTGTTTTCTGTTTATGTTCAGTTTATTTTTCTGTTTATGTTCAGCGTTAAAATTGTTTAAACAAAAAAAAAGTGTTATGACAGGTGAGAATGATAAAAGCGAAAAAAGTAGATAACATCGGCAAAATAAAGTTCGTACTGGCATGGAATGCTGTAATATTGACGCAGATTAAATGTAAATGCTAAAAAATTAATGAATTATCGCGAAAATGTTTCTAAAAAACGCCCAGAGAATAGGGTTACATTATTGATTGAGTCCGCGATTTTAACTCGACTCCGGTGGTCGCTGTGGTTGCGATTCAAGTTTACACATTGCTCGCACGCTTTTGGGCGGGAACTTTTGAAATACGAAAAAAACAAAATTTTCAAGGTTAGGTGCGGTTCTTTAGATAACGAATATTCATATTCCATACCTTCCATACTATGAATAATATGGAATATATGAAAATCATATAATAAGAGGAATATGAATACACATTTTCTATATAACCGCACCTAACCTTTGAAAATGTCAAAAGTTCCCGCTCAAAAGCGCGCGCAAAATGTGTAGAATATTAGGTATTGTAGTATTATACCTGTGCTTTTAAAATTAATTCAAGGGATTCAACGAACGAAACTGGAAATTTTACTAAAAAAAAACAAAACATTGTGGTAGGTATTAGGTAAACAGTCTACAGCTGTTTTTACGCACGATATTTTTTGAGGTTATGTTCAGTTCGAATTGTTAATTTGAATAAATAACACATGTTATGAATCGTTAAATCATTATGTTGTAGTCGAGTATAGTTATTTTGCGTAATACGATCAGATTTGTTCAAAAAATTTGACAGTTGCAATTTTTATCGAAAAAAGTGTCACTGTTATTTACCTCGTCGTCCCAAACTAAAGTAAAAAGTTGCGCGAAGATATGTACTTGGCAATACTTGGAAAATGATGATCATCTGAGTATCTGACGCACCTGGATCGAGATCGCCTGAGTTACTTCCGTTACTTCTTTTTCCGGTTATTTTTGCCGGTTTCCACCGTTTTCTAACCAGAAAATATCCCGTTATTATCCTGCCCGTTCCGGTTACCGTTTCTTATCAAACATATAGTAATTAATTACACAAACAACAACAAAATGAGTTTTAAAGAACGAAAAGAAAACATCCAAGAAGGGGATGTTGTAGTGCTATATTTTTCACCCTTCAAAATGCATGCCATTGAAATCGCCGAAAAAAGAGCGAATAAAAACGGCGAATTAGTGGAAAATATTTTTCAAACGATTTACGGTGCCCTGAAAGTATTTTCGTTGGTTGGACAAAAATACGGATCGAAAGTGGAATTGTCCAAGGGTTGGGGTCATGTTTTGCAACCGACTCCGGATCTCTGGACCGTAACCCTCCCTCACAGAACGCAGATCATTTATACCCCGGATATTAGCATGATCATATTTTTGCTGGATTTGAAACCAGGAAGCATCGTTGTCGAGACGGGTATGAAAACATAATATGTGGGGAATAATTTTTTATGTTTTTTTATTGTACATACTATGTTTATATAATCATTGATTCTCATTTGATCATCAGTAGGTTTCAGCTTGATATTTAGCTTTCATTTAGATAATTTAGTTATATGGGTTTTCAATAATTATATTGTTCATTTTTGAAATTGGTACAGTTGATTTGATTATTTAGTCAACTTTTTTGTATTCTGGAAATATATATTTTTTGTAATAGGACAATTCGGCGATGCTTTCCATAATATCGTCAAGAGCTCGATGATTGTCTTTTTTGAGAGGTGCTCCGGCAAAGATTTCAGGGTTCCAAAATCTGAAATTTGGAAAAAAAATTTGAAGATCTGATAACAATTATTGAACGTGCAATGTATGTCCTCTATGGGGTTTTTGTTTTCATTTTCATTGTTTTTTACTCTTTGCCATCTAGATTTCAACTCCAACCCATAAAACTTGAGACATTTTTCAGAAAATGTTATTTCAGGAAACTTGCATATTTTTTCACAAGTTTTGCCTTTAATTTTTGTTTTCAGAAATGCGTACAAGCTTGAAGAATTGTTGACTGGTATCTTCAAAACTTGATGTATTTCAGAATTATTTGAAATGTTTATAAAATATCTATGGGAGTTTTGCAAATTTTTTCAATCAAATTGAAGAAATTCGAAAATTACTACTATTTTGAAAATTAAAAAACAAGCAATATGGGATTTGTTTCACAAAAAAATCTTCTGCAAAAGACTGGTAATGAATTAAAATAAACTAATGAATATCAAATTGAAATAACCAAAAATAAAATATTTACAACTGCATTTATACTATTTACAATAAAAAATTTACCTTGCCAGTTCTTTGACAACAGTAACATCCATCACCTTATGATGCAAGTATTCCCCCAGTCGAGGCATAAACTTGTGCAAAAACATTTTGTCTCGCCAAACGCAATTTCCTCCTAAAAGACAAGTTTTTTCGTGAATTCCAAGTTGTTCAAATGTTAGCATAATTTTTTCCTCTACTTCTTCCACTGTGATAGTGCTCTTTTTCGATTGCTCTGTCAGCCCAGACTGTAATTACGAAAATAACATTGTGCAAAAAAATTAAATTAGGAAAAGTAAAAAAAGCGAACAAGGTGTGACCTACGTATCTTGTACAGTTCATTCGTCAGGAAAACGTTTTTGAATTTGAAAAATTCACGAAATTACTAGTACTAGTAGGAAAAAGAGTACTTGAGTTCCGCGAAGAAATTGTTTATAAAAATCTTTGAAGACACTTTCGAATAGTAAAATTACGAGAGAAAAAGTTGTTACATTTCCATGGTGTTGCGTGCACCATTCGTCCATTTGATCCAATACTTGATCTGGTTGGTGTATCACCAAATTAATTCCTTTGCTAACGATATTCAAGTTGCCGTCTGTTACGACAAATGCCACTTCCAGAATTTTATCCCTCTCAAAATTCAGACCAGACATCTAAAAATACAAAACAGTAAGTCAAAATGACAGGAAATTGAAAAAAAGTATAATAGTGGCCAATCTTAATTCGAGGATGCTCAATTCGCGAGTGTAATGAAAAAAATCTTGATTCGGTTCAATATACGAAAAAACTATAATCAAAATGCAAAAGATGATCAAAAATTACCTCCATGTCAATCCACGCGATTGGATGCGAAATTCCCATTTTTGGATTTTCTAATGTGTATATAGTATAGAAATAGCACGCGATTCACGGTAATAGTACTGTCCAAAAACAAAAAAATAAAACTGAATTGACATCAGTGTCGTCCCAAAAAAACAAGTCAAATTAATTGACCTTATGAAATGCCGAGTAAACAAAAAAGTTTATAGTTGTAATTAAATAATATTGTTATGTATAAGACGTTTTCACAATCTTTAATATACAGAAAACTTGTTACATTGAAACAACCGAAAACCCGAAATTTATTTATTTTCATTTTAAAAAGCTTCCTTAATTTTTTAAAATAATTTTCATTCCAGGTACTGGCAGTGGTTCACTTTCCCATGCTCTGATACGAGCTGTTCGCCCAACTGGTCATTTATATACATTTGATTTCCACGAGCAAAGAGTTTCGATAGCCGAAAAAGAGTTCAAAAGTCATGGAATCAGCGATTTTGTGACGGTAAAGCAAAGAGATGTGTGCGTTGAAGGTTTTGGAAATGAATTGCAGCATCAAGCAGACGCGGTTTTCCTGGATCTGCCGCATCCGTGGTTAACGACCGAGCATGCTAGTAGAGTGTTGAAAAAATCAGGTATTTTTCAAAAAATGTTACGTAAATCAATGTTCATTGAACTATTGTATCATTCGTCATTATTCAACTTGTATTTTTTTTTTTTTTTTAATGAAATTGAATCAAAATTCCATCAACATCAATGTACATATTTTTATGATGGAAGATTAATCTCAATTCGTGATTTTCCAGGAGGCAAACTTTGTTCATTTTCTCCCTGCATTGAACAAGTTCAGCGTACCTGTTTGAAAATGTCGGAACATGGTTTCGTCAACTTGAAAACTTACGAATGTCTTCAGAGAGAATTGATTGTACAGCAAAAACAGTTGGCAGTTTTGGATTTGACCAACTTTGACGTTAGTTTTGTTTTAATTCATTCATTTCTAAGCACTGATTACGTAAGCTGAACTAGCCAATTAAACCCTTAAATTATTCAATTTTTTCCAGGATAATTTGAAAGGCAAAGAAATCGAAAAGTGTACCGAAACGAAACTGTTAACAGGGGCACATTGCTTTTCAGTACCAGGCCACACAGGATTCATAACAATTGGAACTTTGCCGCATTTCCAAGCTCGAAAATGCGACCAAAAGCAGGAATGAAATATGTAAAATAATTCTGCGTCGTTGTATAGAAAAAATGTGATATTTATTCCAAGTGCATAATACTCGAAGATCCGCGTTTGTACACAATAATTTCTCACATAAAGCGAAAAGATTTCGAATTGTGACACAATAAATCACAATGAAACTAAAGAGATTCTTTTAATGTCATGGATGGCTCCGTTCATAATGTTGACGAAAAAGAAACCTAGTTCAGCTTGAAAAAAAAAAAAAATCGTGTGCGATCAACTTTTCATCTCAGCGGTAACTAAACGTGAATTTTCTTGACATTAATCTGCCTTGGATGGGCTCCAAGTTAAGTAATCCGAACGAGTCGCGGCTTGATATTCCTTGACAAGATAATCCACGACCTCTCGCGAGTCATCCAGCTCGTCGAGGTTATCTTCGAACATTTTTTCCTTCCTGAATTGTTCGAGGAAAGCTTCTCGTTTTCGCAGCTTGTCGTATTGCTGCAGGGCTCGATCAAAAAGCTGAAACATTATTCAAGTTTCATCATTTTCAATTTTCCGTGTTTTTATGCTACGATTTGCTGATACTTACCGAGGAAATGTTTGTATGATTCGCGAGCATGAGGCCTGAAACGCGATGAGTGCTGGGGACGTATGGGGACTTTCTCGATAAAGCTACTTGAATGCTCGCAGGGCCCCATGGGATGAATTGCGCCAATTTTCTCTCCCTGATTCTTTGCAGGGATTTGTGAACTTGAGTTGGATCTACTTCACCCTGAAATAGTATGAGCAGTGAGACACTTTTTTCAAAATCAAATTCGTCGAGCGGTACGTATTCCATGTACATTCAAGAATAAAATTAAGTACTTGAATTATGTTGAGGATGGATATGTAACAATGTGCAGAATTTCTGTCCAGGGCTGTGGAAACCATCATGTTCTTTGGTTGCAGAAGACGCCTCATAACGTCCAGAACTGAGGTCTTTCGCACGGACGCACCCTGCAAAAAAAGATACCTGTGTAATTTCCCTTTTTCGAACTACATAGACATGTTTGAATATTACTTCTTGATCCGTGGTAAGTGGGGTGTACCCTGTCATCAGGAAATGCAGACGTGGAGTTGGTATCAAAGGCGCAATTAAACCCACCAGATCATTGTTCATGTAAGAAGGGTATCTAGAATATTTTTCAAGTGCGTCAATTGAGAATGTTGGGTAGGAATCATTCACAAGGTGCCAAGTGGCATTTATGGGGAGGTTCCTTTCTCCTGTAGTTCAAGGAGAAAGTAAACCTCGTCGGAAGAGCACTTAAGGCCTTTTAAATTTCGAACTTTCAGATGTTATTAAAAAAAATGTCGATGTTGATACCTCAAAGTTGTGGTGCTAACTGACATGATGGTGGAGACGAGTTTGTTTATTTGTGTAAAGCTTGGATTTTGGATGTGGAGTCTGTCAGAAGCAATTCTGTTTAAAGCTGTGTTGTCCAAAACAACTACGCAGTCTGCGGATTGTGTCAATCTTTTCAACGTCAACAATGAGTTGTATGGCTGAACAACGACATCGCTGAAAGGAACAATTTTTGAGAGTTGAAAAATATTGTAAACCATTTGAATGTTGAAATTCTTATTTTTATTTGTTTTTCAGGCGGGAAATCCTTGCCTAATCTCATCCTGGTTTGGGAAAACGCTGTAAGTTTCAATGAGTTTTTTAGGAAACCTGTCCGCGAGAGATTCCAGCATAAAGGATCCCATTCCTGAGCCAGTTCCTCCTGCAATCGAGTGGCAAAGTACAAATCCCTGAAACAAAAGTTGGATCAGCATCATTTTGTATAAAATAACTATTGCACAGTTTCATCAGATTCATTAAAACCTCCAAACTGTCGCTTCCGTCAGCTTCTCTGTCAAGAATATCGAAAATTTCTTCTTGAAGTTTTTCTCCCTGGTGATAACCCGATGCCCAGTTGTTTCCCGCACCACCTCCGTGTTTGGATAAATATATGTTTTCCGGGTTGTAAAGCTGCAACGAATTCAAGTTGTTTAACAAGTCTAAAGAGTTTAAACATTAATTTTTTAGTTCGACATTTTTTTTTCAAGTGTGCAAAAATGAAGTTTTTGCACTATGGAATTTTGACTCCTTTTTTTTCAAATAAATGCCCAAATCTTGCCAGTCTAAAAAATCTCGAATGGAAAAAGTACTTTTGAGTATTCAGAACTCATGATGCTGTGAATGACACGAGGTTCCAAATCTAAGAGCACTGCTCTTGGTATGTAATGCTCGTCATCAGACTGATAGAAAAAAACATCCTTTCGGTCTGTTCCTTCTGTGGCATAATCTTCCAGAATCCCTTCCGGGCTGATGCCATGTTCGGCGCACAATCTTTTCCAAAACTCAAACCCAACTGTAAACAAGAATGTCACATATTTTTTATATTTGTTTTCTGAGGTACAATTGGTATATAAAATTATGAAATTTCGAATTCAAATATGCATAATTTTGTGAAATATTGACATTTTACTTACTCTGATTACCACATTGGCCCAGTTGAAGTGTTATCATTTCACACGGCATTTTGGGAAAATTTCGTTCCGGGTTTCCAAAAAAATGAAAGAATTTTTATCTGCAAATTATGAGGTTTCAGAAATACAAATGCCCAGCATTTCAACGATTTATCCCGCCATTTCCAGTAGGATGTACAGCTATTTGTATACAACCTTGAAATGTGCTGAAAAAGATTTGTAAGTTAGTCAGTTGTTGATGATTTTTTCAAAATTACACATAGAACAGTACAATCTTGACTGCCATGACAATTAAAATACAAATTTGAAGGTCGAAATTTTCAATTTCTTAATTTACCTCTACGTTTTTTCCTTGTTTTCGATAGTAACAAGGCGTGATTGAAAAATAATAACAGTTATGCAGTGGCGTAGTGCAAGAGCATAGAAAGCCAAATAGTTTTGATTTTATTCCAATTTTTAAAGTTACTTGTCCTTACAGAACTTTAATTTGCACTTGTTTACGTTTTTCAAGTTCAACGAAGTTCAACGTCGAACGAAATTGTCAGCATTAATTCACGTAGACTTCGTAATGTTTTGATGTATTTTTGCGCAAGCGCGGCTATATTTTAGTACAGTCATTGCATGCGTGAAACACGATGCAACGGCGATTCCTCTCTTTTTCCTGCTAATTATAATTGTATCAATAAAAATGGCAAACAATTTTTCAGATGAAAAAACTGAAAAACAAACTTTCACCAACTTGTCACTTTTTTTTTTTTAATTGAAGTGATGCAAAGTGATGTGATGTTTTTAATTTTGGTTTTGAAAATTTAATGCAATTTATTGTTAAGAAAAACGAGATGATGAACGAAAATTCGTCTGATTTCACGAAAGCACTACATATTTTGACAATATTTGATAAAGGTGAATTCAAAAGTTGAATATATTGAGAATTTATAGCAAAACTACTATTTATAGTGTAATTTTATAAAGTTGGCTTAATAACATTTGAAATATTTATTAATAATTACCATTTCTGCACAATGTGAGCAAAAAAAATGTGAAACAAAGTTTAAATTTTTACAGGAAATGAGGAAAATAATGAGTTGGTGCAGCAAAAATTGGATCTTATTTTTCCATTGTTGTTGGAAAAAGACAAAAATAATCTACACGAATTATGGAAAACAATCGAACCCGACGATGTACGGTGAGTAAAAAAAAATAATATAATGATATTATTACACTAAGTAAGAATAAAATAACAAAATGTATTATGATTATTCCAGGTGGAGGTATATCCTTCTTTTGACATTCATCATCAAAAAAATAAAAAATGTAGCTTCACATGAACCAGAAGAAGAAATGATGATCAATGTCAAACAAATGCAAACTTTGAAAAGAGCTATGGAAATAATTTCACTGATTGGCCTCAAACCCAATCTCTTCCAAAAACCAGAATCATCTTTGGAAAAATTGGACCCTTTAAAGGTATTTGAAATCAAAATAAAAAAAAGTGAAAACATAATTTTTCGTCTGTATTTAAAAAATTTTTTTAATTTTGTTCATTATTTTCAGAAACATGAAAGACTCGTTTTCACAACAAATTTTTTTCTCAACTATTTTGAAGCACCTCAAATAAAACCAGCTCTTCTATCTCATTTTGGAGTCATTTTCCAAGCTCTTATTTTTTTATCGCACGTACAATATCGTCTCCCAAAATCTACAAGTGAAGCCGAATTCGTAATGACTCCTGAAATGTATGAAAAACTGAAACGAGAACAAGAAGAATTCAGAACCAAACTCATGAAAATCGTAGAAACGAGTCAACAAGTTATGGTCATCAAAGAATTGATGGTTGTTCATGGAATGGAAAAGTTTCCCAAATTAGTTCGTTTTTCTGCTAAACAATACTTGGTACAATGTATCATGAAAAAGTATGGAATTATGTGTTTAGTCGAAGCAATGTGCAATGATGATGATTACACTGATTCGGGGAAGCACTGGAATAAATTGGAAATCGTAGGTCGGTTGGTGGCCGTTTCTCATGGCGGTTTTGGAGATCAGTATTACGCAGCGATTTCTTCTCAGGTAGAAAATTCAACGGTTTTTAATTATTCACAGGAATGTAAGCTAACTATTTTTTTGAATATTTCCAATGTTCTCAATGTTGTGACTCAACATTTGAGTTTGTGGAAATATTCTCGGAAAGGTGTAATAGTTCCAGAATAATTTTTTTTAGTTCATGGACATGTTAACAACTTCAGACAGAGTGAAAAACAAAATAGCGATCGCCTGCATAAACGCCTTTTGGGACTACAACGCTGACATATGCACATCGAAAATTTTTTCCAAAATCGCAGCACCATTTCTACTCAAACATCCAACTTCCTCCGAAAGCCCTCATTCGGGGAAAATTTTGTCTCCTGAAGAAGAAGTGACCAAAAGCATAGAAATTCTTCTTAAATGTTTCATCAGCGAAGGAGCCGAAGTGACGACTTTGCCAACTGAAATTCTCACATCAATAGCCATTCCACTGTTTTGTTTGTACAGGATGCAAAGCGTCTCGTCATTACGAAACTCGGTGAAAAAACTCGTTCACAAAGTGCTAAGCCTCGAATCATCGCAAGAAGAACTTTTCTCGCAATTTCTCAATCAAAAAACCCGAAGCATGAAGAATTTTGGAAAAGCTCTATGTTTTGAACTCGGGCCTAGTAGTGGGTTCCAGGTTGTTGACAAAATTATTCCAGAAGAAGGTTTTCTTTCTCCCCAAGAAGCGTTATTTCATCTTGTTGATGGAAACAAAAATTTGTCATTCAATTTATTCAATTTTCTTCTGAAATGTTTAGAAAATTCAGGTTCTGGGGAAGAAAATGGAAGTCTAGAAAATAGCAAAGACGTTATTTTCCGTATGAAGGAACTTCTGGCAACTGAAAATCTTTTCTGCAAATTAGTCAACACCACGAGTGTTCAGTCTGAAACTTTTGAAAATCCCCAGTCTTTATTGTCGTTTGTGAAGTCATCGATGATGAAGAAAGAAGTTGTAGATGATGGAAATGACGACGTTAATATTGCTTATGTTGGATTAATGTTGATAAAAATGTTGACAGAAAAAAGAAATTTGAGACTGAAAAGTAATTGGAGGCTTTTTGAGGAATTTGTTGAGTTTGCTGATGAGGCTTCAAGTAATTTGTCGGAAGCTTTGAAAAACATGGTTATGGAAATTAAAAAAAATGTGAAAGCCAAAGGGGAAGAGAGAACAAAGCATTTTGACGATTTGACAGTGGATGATGAGAAACATAGTGATTTTGAGAAAGCTTTAAAAGATTTGGTAGATCCTTTGTTACCTGTTCAGGCTCATGGTTTGATAGCACTAACGAAGTTGGTTGAAAAAAATGACCCTGAGGCAATTCGTAAAAAAGACGTTTTGGTAGTATTGTTTCAGGTAAGGAAAAGATGGCTTTTTAGAGTGGTTGACAAAATTTGGTCAATCAAGGGGTTTCCACGATGCCCTGAAAAATTAACTACTGAACTACTGACTTGTTTTTAATCAAGATGAAAGAAAATTTCCGGAATTTCGTGAAACACCTTGATTTTATGTGTGTTTCGAAATTGATAATTGAATTTTGTGATTATT
Organism: Platygaster equestris; assembly: GCA_030522785.1. Classification (NCBI taxonomy): domain Eukaryota; kingdom Metazoa; phylum Arthropoda; class Insecta; order Hymenoptera; family Platygastridae; genus Platygaster; species Platygaster equestris. The sequence continues at coordinate 53,215 of JAPYZK010000078.1, forward strand.
TTCAGGAAAATCTAAAGCACGATGATTCGTTTCTGTACTTGTCAACGGTTAATGGACTTTGCGCATTGACCAATCGATTTCCTGAGAGTGTAATTGAATTGTTAATTCAGGAATTTATACATATGCCACAACGTGCTGAAATTTCTCCTGAAAATAGGGTCAAGATTGGGGAAATACTGGTGAAAACAACGCGAGCTTTGGGTAAGATTTGAAGCAGAAAAAAATGAATCACGAAAATTGATTAAAACATTTATATTAAAAAATATAAAAATGTTTAGGAGTTTGAATGAAGAAAAAAATGAATTGTGGGAAGTACCTTGATAGATAAAAATGATGATCTTGAAATTGATTCAAATTTTCAGGCGAAATGGCATCAAAATACAAAAATCTTTTAGTAAATGGTTTTTTGTGCGCCACTCGAGATCAAGATTCTTTGGTTCGTGCATCCAGTCTGTCCTGTCTTGGTGAACTTTGCAAAGTTCTTGGTTTCCGACTTGGAAATATGACGACAGAGGTAATTTTAACGCTTTAACCTTGACATTAACAAAAAATAGCAGGAAAAAAATCACATCACTGAATTTTTTAAAAATCTTTTCTAGGTACTTTATTGCATTGGCTGCATTATAGAAACTGACAAACAGCCAGAATGTCGAAGAGCTGCTGTTTTAGTCGCTACAATGTTGCTTCAAGGCCTTGGAAAAGATATTTTGTGCAGCTTAGGAAGCGAACTTTTGAAATTATACAGAGCGCTCAAGATTCTTCGAGACAGCGATAAAGACGACGTTATACAATTGCATGCTCAATTGGCGCTCGAAGAAATAGACGATATCGTGAGAAAGTTGGTGACACCAAAATTACAAAAATCGATATTTCTACTTTCTGATTAATCCGGTTTTTCTGTTGTTGAGTATATACATGTAGTTCATTTTAGGAATAAAACTCTTTGTTATTTTCATAAATTTAACTGAGTCTTGTAATATTTACTATTAACCATTGTGAACAATTAATAACATGTATTCGTATTTTCAGTCGTTATTTTGTTTAGCATTCTTATCGTTTTTGAATTAATTGTATATTTCAAATTTTCGCTCTTGCGAATTCTAACATGGCCACGTTCGAGGCAGTTTACATCGTGAAACTGATTGACAATTTCGTTCGTTTGTGTGCGTGCGTGTGTGTGTGTGCGAGGGTGGTCGTCGATCGTCGTCGAATTGCAACTGGATGACCTACTGATCTAGGATATCTAACCCTGTCCTGTCCTTACATCTTCAGTGGCAAGTAATACTTGAACATAAAATTAACAAAAATCTACCTCCTGGATCGTCACGATCACGAAATATACGAATTTGGGACACACCGAAATTCGGTGTGACAAGTGTAATTTTTGCCCCGACGATTACATAAAAGTTTCTAAAGCTGATATTTCATTGAAGTCATTTCATTCATTGCGAGGTATTTTGTTTATAATTATGGAAAAACGCACAAGTTTTCCTGTGTTTGGATTATACTTAGTCGAACAATTGTCACTTATAGGTAATATTTTCGTGGGTTGTTGACTCGATGTTCTAAAATGACGAGTGTCATTGATTAATTTTTCCATCTTTATTGTTAAAACGTGTAACACTCGAGGGAACAACAATGAAAAATCATTGAACACTGTTTTTTTTTTCACTTTTGACAGTTTCAAAATTTGACATGATTTTTGCATTTTTTGACAAACAGTGCAGATCATCACTCGTAAGTCTCGTAACCACTTTTCAAGGATTACAAATTGTTACGTTTCCAATGTTTAATTTATTTGGAACATAATAATTACCCTCATTTGTTGCACATTTTGGATCACCTTCTAACTGTTATCATTTTGATAAATTTTCATAAAATGCTTGTCAGTTTGTTATTTTTGTTTTGCAATAAATGTGAATTGTCTTAAAATACGCCTCTATAGACGTAATAACTTTTTTTATTATCAATAAATGTATAATGTCAATGTTTAATGATTTTTTGAATGCAACGATTGCAGGACAGATAAGCCTACAACCATGTTGCGCCAAACCAGCAACCTTCTACCTCTGGTTGCTTCTAAGCAACAGCAGCCACAACGTAGTATGGCCACATTAAAAACAATTTCCATGAGATTAAAATCGGTGAAGAACATCCAGAAAATTACCCAGTCTATGAAAATGGTTTCCGCGGCGAAATACAACCGAGCGGAGCGAGATCTCAGGCAGGCTCGCCCTATGGGGGAGGGTACCAAGACCTTCTACGAGCAGGCCGAAATAGCGGCCCCCGAAGGCGAGCCCAAGAAATTGGTGATCGCCGTGACCAGCGACCGTGGGCTCTGTGGCGCCGTGCACAGCGGAATCGCCAGGAACATTCGTGATCAGTTATTGGCCAATCCAACTGATCGCGAAAACACAAAAATTATTTGCATTGGCGACAAATCGCGCGCTATTCTCGCTCGTTTGTTTGCAGGGAACATGCTTTTCGTTGCCACAGAAGTCGGAAGGAAGCCACCGACTTTCTTGGACGCTGCAAAAGTTGCTGACAACATTTTGAGCAGTGGGTAAGGAAATATGGAAATAGCGATTATTTCAATGTTTTATAGGTTCTCGTTATTTTTAATAAAAATTATTAATTTAATATTTTAGTATTATTCCAAATTGCTTATGGAAATTGACATAGTTTTTGTTGTCGAATTGTCCAAGCTGCTCTTGCAACTCTAAACCTTATTAGGAATTACAAGTTTCTTCAAAAATTATGCATAACCTTATACATTTTTTTAAATTTCATGAGGTTTAGATGCTCAGATTTATTACAGATAATAATCAGGTAATTGATGTTTGAACATGACAAAAATCATCAATTTTCAGATACACCTTTGGATCTGGCCGTATCGTGTACAACCGATTCAGAACGGTAGTGTCGTACGTTGTCGACAATTTGCCACTGTTCGACAAAAATGCAGTAGCCGCTGCCCCAAAATTGTCCGTTTACGACTCATTGGACGAAGAAGTGATCCAAAGTTACCTTGAATTCTCGCTAGCATCGCTGTTGTACTACTCGATGAAAGAAGGAGCGTGCAGCGAACAGTCCAGCAGAATGACTGCCATGGACAATGCTAGCAAAAACGCAGGAGAGATGATTGACAAACTCACCCTCACCTTCAACCGAACTCGACAGGCCGTCATCACTCGAGAACTCATCGAAATCATTTCGGGAGCGGCTGCGTTGAAATAAACGTTACTGCCTTAGTTTTTAATAGATTATACGCTTGCGATATCATCAACAAGGATAAGGCAAATTGTACATTTGTTCTCGCTCGCTCAGTACGAACGGAAATTTATGTATGGGCATGGGTAATAAATCGTTGATCCCAGATATTTATTCAGTGCTTTCATTTCAAAACACAAAAAAGGATTTTGTTGTGTTGAAAAAAGTAACTCTTGGATTTAAAATATAATAATTCATGTAATTAATTTCTTATCCAAATTTAGAACATTTTTCAAAATTTCGGCAACAACTTCGACATTCCTGGTCGTACTAAATAGATGAAAATTTTGCAGTTTTTCAAAATCTAGAAAAAACGAATGCATTCAACATTCTTAATGACTTGGAGTCTTACGCAGCGCTGGTCCATGCCAGAAGCGAAATTAAAGATGTTGACACATACAAAAAAAAAGCATATGCATACAGTTACAAAAAGTATCTGTATTTAAAAATAACATTTACATGATTTATACTTGGAAGAATTATGTTAAGGAATAGAGAAATGAAACGCTTATATTCAAATATTCATATAAACGCTGTTTGGTCACTTCAATACTTATTCACTTCATCCAAGGAAATAAAGTAAGTAACGCTAGTTGTTTGGTAGTTATCGAAAGTATGAAAGTGACATTTTTTCCATTGGTCAATGATTAAAAAACAATTGTAACACTTTTGAAAAACGAAGTAGGAACGAGAAAATGACATTTCAAAACAGGCGCCAAAAAAACAATAGTCTGCATGATGCATTAGAATGAAATTTCGTACAACACAGGCACGCATTTAAGTACATTATGTCGTCTAGACTAGGGACAATGAAATTAATAATTATCCTTATACAATTATTTCGAATCACAACAACGATCCAAGACACATTTATTTGTTAAAGCACGCGAACGTGAAATGTGCATTTCATCGATTGCCATTTTATGTACAAGTTCCCTCCCGAGAAAAGACTCAAAATCAACGAAATATAAATAAAATCTCTCTTCTCCTTTAATTGCCACTACCGACTAAAGTAATGTTCTTCAACAGTATTTTCAGTTGGGCATTTTTTTTCTTTCGAGAGCAAGAAAAGCTGCAATTTTTCAAAGCAAAACATTATCTCGTGACACACACACATACAAAATTCAGATTTCTTAGTTGATAGTTTATAATTTGAGAGAAATAAGAAATTTTCCGTCCAGAGATAACCCTTATTATTTATATTTTCGGATTCAAGTTCCCAGTTTTGTTCTCTGAGAAAAAAAGCCTTACCCAAAAAATGTTTCGAGAAAATCTTGCACTTGTCAAAACGCGTTTTTCCTAAGCTACAACTAAAAATTAAAATAATAATATTATGTCTTCAAATTTCAAACACTTGGCGCCAAAATGAGTATCTAATTTACAAAAATGTATACCCCAAAAATCCAGATATTTGTGTTTTTGATAACGACTCTCATTTCACAGAAATTAATGCATATCGTTCCAGTGACTCGAGTCACTGAAAAGAACTTTGAGTTGCCCTTCGACTCATTACTTTCTTTCTTTTTTTCAATTGTCTCGCGAGTTTTTCCTGAGTAGCCAGTGGTAGGATAAAAATTTCGCACTATGCGCGAATTCACCATTCCGCGTCTCCGTTCGCTTTTTGAAAAACGTAGTCTTTGCTATTCAAATTCATTATTCCATCCTTCAGGTAGAATTTCCATTTGTTCCTGCTTCTGGTTATCTGTGGATAATAATACAATTAATCAGACAAGGTGTAATGGAAATGACTCCGTAACATCAATTTTTTGATGGAGTTGATCATCAAGAAAACTTGCCTTATCGTACTGGCAGACCACCACATTTTCGGTATCGAACAACTCGTGCGGGTTGTCGTCTTCAGACACGTCATCTCCCGAATTCAAAGGCTCCTGAAAAATTAACGTTAAATACATTCAATTAACATTATTAATTCGTAATTTTGACATCAACTATTTACATTGTTGTTTTTAAACAGACAATTCCAAACAAAATATGATTTGATATGAAAATACAAATCAATATTTTTCACAAGTATAACGATACAATACAATGAATATAAAACAAAAAACGGAAAAACAAAAAATTACCTCTTCTCGAGCCGCAGCTTCATCATTTTCCTCTTCTTCTCTATCATCAATGTCTTCATCGTCATCGTCATTTTCTTCTTCGTCATTATCTTCTTCATCGTCATCTGAAGAATCACCATTTGCGCCGTCCATCTGTACTATGTTCCCAGGCTGCTACAAAATGACCAGTTTTTAAACAAAAAAGAAACTTGCGAAAGAAAATTCCACAAAAGCACTGAATTCAATAACAAAACCAATTCGTGAATAATAATTTCTGCTATCTGAAGGTTAATAATTTGACAATTTCATGCCGAACATTATGTAACAATGAAGAAAAAAACACTAGACGCGATAATTTATAACAATTCTTCACACCTTGCTTGTTGTTAGGATCACGCGAATGGATAAACGAAGAGCGATAAAAAACAAACCAACAGCGAGGTTGAACGAAAAAAAGTATTGAAATTATCAAATTCTAGTTCAGGCAAGCATGCAATTTTAAAAACGAATGAAACGTTACAACCCCTGGTTAATTTATACAAATGTAATTCGGGCAAAACGTACGCCATTTTTCTGCAAAAAAATGCAAACAATTTTAGAGATAACGTCTTGGGGAAATAGAGAGATGAATGTTATATTTGATGTTTCACCTGGATTGGGACCAACCCTGCCTGACCCTGCAAGGCGTTGTTCACGTGTTGTTGAAGTAAAGAAGTTGCGAATTCTGGTGGCAAAGCCATTGCCGCGTTTATCACGGCTGACGTCAAAATAGTTTGTAACGTATTACCTGGAATTAATTCTTCAAAAATGAAAACGAAGAATGATTAATAACATTTATTGAGATATTTTTTGAGAAATTATTTTTCAAACTTACAGTAAACTTGACATTAGTGAATCTGACGAAAAATGCATTTGTCGCACAAATTGTACTTGACAATCAACTTCGTTACAGATATTATTAGTATTATTATTTATGATCTTAATGGAAAAAATGGGACGTTAATATAAGATAATTTTATGGAGAGAGTGTGTTCGACTTTGATGTTGTCCCTTACTTTGAATAGCAGAAACAGGTACATGAATAGTTAATATTCGGGACTGCGCTTCTCCTTGCGCCGGTAGTGTTATTTGTATGGGCACTTGACGCTCGACGAGTGGCGCCGGTGCGGCAACGACCTGTTGGACCTGTTGAACCTGTTGAACCGTTGGTTGCGATTGCAAGGCCACTGGTGGTTTGTTAACAAATTGTTGCTGTTGCGAACTTTGCTGCTGGCTTTGGGCCTGCGACTGCGACTGCTGCTGTTGAACGGTTGCTGTTGTACCTGCTTTTACAGAGCTAAGATTTAAATTTTCATATTTTGAAGATGGAACATAAATTCACTATTCTCTCACATATTTCAAGTAGGCATAATAATGCGAAAACCCTTCAGTATTTACATCAACTTTCCAAGTTGAATACATGTTTCAGTTTAAAAAAGTCATCATCAACTATGAAACCAGCAAATTTGACTGATAAATGTGTAAAAATGATGACTTGAAAATCACACATTACTGACATTCATCATTCATTTAAAAACATACATAGACAATACACTTAATTATTGTATGGAGTCTTAGAGTAATTCATCAATATAAACCTTTGTTGGTGTTCGATTTGTGCGTGTTTATTTGTGGAGGCTGAGGTTCAATGGGGTCTGAATTCACTTCAATAGCTTTGCTGGCCATCAACTTGTTTTCCCAGATTTGTTTGAGTTCCTGCAGGACTTGCTCATCCACGCCTTCGTCTATAAAAGATTCGCGAACTCCTGATATGACGTCTTCTATAACCGTGTTGTACAGTTTAAGCTGAAAATCGAAATCAATGATTTAGTGATCAATGTTTTTTTTTTTCATTATTTCGAAATACACTAATGTCAAGCATTTTCGAGTCGAATTAGAATAGCGAGACAAAATTAATCAATTTATGAAAATTTACTCCTCATCGAGTCTAGTGTGAAAAATGATTAAAAAATATAAAAATGCATATTTTAATTTATATTATAAATTTATTAATATTAAACAATTTACAAGTTTTACATTACTAGTACGGTAAAGACTACTTTACTGTAACTTTTATGGTACGAAAACGTTTCTACCGTACTCATAATGTAAAGTATCGTACATCACTCGGACGAAAAATCATTTTCTCACTCGTGTGATTGTAGTCCGAGGCGAAGCCGAGGACTATAACCTTCACACTCGCGGAAAATATTTTACCATCCTAGTAATGTAATATACTATTACAAGTCGAAAATTGTGAATTGAAATTCTGAATAGTAAATTTGTTGATTTTAAAATAGAAATAATCAAAAAATTATTCTTCGCAAATTAAAAAATTTCAAAGTATTGAAAGTTCTATACCTGAAAATTCAAATTCGGGAGTGTGAGAATCTCAAAATTGTGATCCAAATAGTTCAAAATTGAGTTTGAAAAACCAAATCATTTATACTAGTAAAATTTTCAAGTTGAACAAATTGGAAATATTAGTCTTAAATCGTAAATCCACTTCACAATTATTATATATCTCCCCATATTATTATTCAAAATAATCATCGTTGAGTGAAATTTGATATTTCATAACAAATTCTTCTTTCGATATCAACAAATTTTGGTTATATATTTTTGAGTTTTATTTCAGCTTTATCTTCAAATTTGTACTTATTGTACTTAAAAATACCCAACAGCGGTCAAAAATATTTCTAGAACAGGAAATTGCTGATCTTTTTTTCTTCAAATGCTTTTTCTAACCAATTTTCATGGAGGAAAATTTGATTTTTTTCGGGCATTACAAATGCGGCAATAAATTATGTTAATTATTGAAAATTGAGTAAGTGAAAAATCATTGTGAAAAAAATTATCTTGTGAGTAAAAATTTGACTGTAGACTACATTTTTTGACTTTATCTCAATAAAAAGGACAAAGTTTTTTTTCTTAGTTTTTCCACCTCAAGATCAAAGTTTTGTAGAGATGTAAAGGAATGTTATCATAGAAGTTGGTGTTTTAAATTTTATCTCGATGTGTATTTAATATCTTTCACTGATAACAGCTAAGTTATGCCTCCTTGATAATAGTTTTTCAACTTGAGAAAAAAATGAACATTTTCTTTTTGTGCAATAAACAAAACAACTCGTGGTACTCAATCTTAAGAGAAACATTTCAAATCTTCTATCGTATTATACTTCGAAAAAATTTTTCCAGAAAACACAAAAATGCACATTTACAAATTAAAGTATAATATATTTTATACAGAAAATCATGAAAATGAAAACAGAAAAGTGTCGACCTGGAAAAAAATGGTGAAATCTTCAACAAACTCAGATAAACAGAATTAACTTCTCAATATTATAAACTCTTTCATAAAAATCAGACTCTTTTTAGAATGTCAATATTTATTCAACATCATGAAATACTAGCTTATTTTTTGTATAAAAAAAAAAATTGAATTATTCACAAGAAAAAAATCGAATCAATACAAATAAACATCGAATTGTGTCACATGGAACCGTTTAATATTGCATATACTGATAAGTACGACAGTAATGGAAAATCACGAGAGCGGAGGGAATCACTTAAAAACCAATCGAGTGAAAACATACGATTCCCAGAAAAAATCAGAAAAAGTTCGGTTTTTTCGGAAATCCGAAAACCGCTCGGAGCTGAAAATAACGCAATTTTAATGGGGAGAACCAATCGAGCGCAATAAGCACTTGTATAATGATGTTTCGTTAATGACATCGCGACACATGTGTGTCAGCAAGTGCTCGCTGGCATTCTATTAAACTGGCTTTGTCGGGGCATTAAATAATCATTCGAAACTCACCACGCTGGTCTGACTGAGGGCCATATTGTCGGATAATTTGTATTGTCGATCGAACGAAAAACAATACTAACGATCCCAATTAAAACCAGCCCTCCAGAAGCCGACAAAGCCGATCCGTCCTCTTCCTCGTTCTCTTTTATACTTGCTCAACTGCTTCCACTTTACGGCTCTTTACTGACGGCGAATGACAAGCAATGACAAGGCGATTCACAACGACGAATTTCCGGGAGTTTCATTGGCTGCGAGCACACATCTGAAAATGGTGGCAATAATCGACCAATGGGAACCTCGTATCACGCAGGAACGTGTTTTTATGAAAATTTGTTTTGCTTGGAACAACATGTAAACTGATATATTTAATCGTTGTTTGGATAAAAAATGATGTTAAAAATTGTGATTGTTACGTTTCTTATAATTTTCTTCTTCAATTCTTTCTTTTTGAGAAGAGGGAAAATTCGTCCATTGTCGGAAATAGCGTGCTAATTCAAATGTTGGACCATTAAAAAAATGAAAAATTTTGAAGTTGCCGATTTGTTTATAGAGTTAATTTTTTTTTTTCATTTTTGAAAAGGGGGAAATTTTGTTCACTTCAAATATACATTTTTAACAAATAACATCGAATACGTACCTCCATCCGAAGCGAGATTAACCGCCGGTTAGCTGACCTCCCCATTCCTAAAAAGCTGGGATTTTTTCTCTCTACCTCCCATCACTGTCTCTACCTCCCATCACTGGATTAACGAGAGAAGTCCGAAGCGGAAAAAAACAGGGCCGCAAAATGTGGATACCCATAGGCGCCGACACCGCCGATTGCAGGGAAAGGCATGTCTTTGTCTTTCTTATTCCCAACGAATGTTCGATGTTTGTAATCATTTCGTAGGACCGTCTTTTCAATGTTGTATCCACATTTCGAAAATAGTACGTTTTAAATTAAAAAAAAAAAAAAAAAAATTTAGCATACGTATCACGTTAGCTTTGAAACATTGGAAATTCGAATTTAAAAATTGTAACTCCTAGCGTAATTTTGTCATGAAAGTATTTTAGTATTAATCTCCATACCCAATCGAAATATTATATTCTATCCTGCAAAAAAAAAAAAAAAAAACCAGAAGGAAGAAAACGCAGAAAAAACGAACTTTATGAAAGAGAAGATCCAATGAATGTACATTCATTTCAAACTCATTTATTATCCAGAGCCAAGATACAGTCTGTCTTTGAGGCAGTACTTTGACAGTAGGGTGTGATATCTCTCTCATCAGTTGTACCGCTTTTAAAAACAAGAATTTTACCAGATCTTCGTTACATAGTATAAATCGAAAAAACTAGTCGTTTTAATCAACGTCGTTGATAACTAAGTTTAAATTTCACCCACGATATCGAGCCCGCGTTCATATGTTATTATCATTCCCTGCACGTAGACTTCACGATCGCATAATATGATCTCTCACATTCCAGCATAGTGCATGAATTACCGATCCGGCCACCTAAATTCAAATTAATCAATTTTCTCACTTCCAATTAGTAAGATTCTACTAATTTTTATTAGAATCCCACAACTTTAATTAGTTTAATCCCACTAACGATCAACAGTGAAAGTTTTACTAATCGAAATTAGCAGCCAGAAATGCAGCTTTGCAACTAATTTTTTTTTCAAAAGCCACCAACACAATATCGTCGATAAAACGGTGTACAAATTTATTCGGATTAGTTTGAATGTTCATCGTTACATATTTTAGTACCTTTCTTTCATTTACATATGCTTATATGAGAATGTAGTATGCATAATCCGCGAGCATAGTTATGCAGAGTACTGATGTCCTTTTTTTCCAACGTTTTCGAAACCGTCTTTCGTTTACTTATTTGCATGAGTGAAAAATGATCACGTATATAAGTACGCTTGAATATGGATGCGCTAAAATCACCTCGTTTCGTCTCAAAACTCAGGTCCAAAATAGATTTTCTCTGTCATCTTTCGCGTGGTCATGGAAAATAACGCGCATGTATCTTCCCGAGCGGAAACGCGCCTTCTTTATTAAAGTCCTTTCATTTTAGAGCGCGAGAGTGATCTTGTACGGGGTATGGTTTTTTTATATTTGAGAACTCTCGAATTTTATAATTATTAAAAACTATCGGAGACGATAAAAGAAAAAGCAAAAAAATGTTTGCGAATTTTGAAAATGTTCAATTACCTTTTTTTTCCCGAATTTTAAATTCTGGTATTAATATCCGTCAAAAATTAGTTTCAATCCGTTTGCACATTTAAATTCGAACATCTCCAGTCCAAAAAATCCGACATTTTGAAAATTTCCAACTCCCAAAAGTCAAAAATAAATTCTGAAATTCCAATTCAGTATTAAAGAATATAGAGTGATTAAAGAAAATTTTAACGACAAGTTTTCAAGGTTTACCGCCAGCAATCAACAATGAAAATTCATCGAAAAATTTTTGAATATCGTCGAAAACAAATCGAATTATCGATTTCATACGGAAAATGAGGGGATAAAAGAGGGTGCGATTCCGCTTGGGTTCTGGTCCAGTTAAAGAAACTCAGTGGGGCTTTTCGGTGAAACCTCGAAAATTTGTATTACAAATGCGACTGCACATATATCGAACAAAGAAACAAGAAATATATCGTGCCTACGATAGAAAAAGAGGAGAAGAAAAAAGTTGCGCAAATATACACGTACACCCAACCAACCGCAGTTGAGAAAGCCAAAAAGTACCCACCGAGCCGGATTTTTCGATTTTTCGGAAAATCCGCTGCTCCCAACCCCGATATGCTGCGAGTTCATATCGAAATTTGTACTATTTATTCCCTATGATACAATTAAAATGGACAAATTTCTCCGAATAGAATATATATATATATATTTATATATATTGTCCGAGAAAAACGTTAATAACCATATAAATAAATAACATTCAATGAACTTAAAAAATGCACTAACTACAAAGGTACTGCGCGAACGTATAGTTTTTTTACGATTTTTGAAGAAAACCGATCCGGAAATAATTGTTTTGGAAAAAAGTTGGATTCAACAAAATAATGCACATAAATATAAGTAATTTATGTTTGTGAGAAAATATGTACATTTTGGTGAATTGAATGAATGGCGGATCAAAATTCTTGTGACGATAATAAATTTGTTTCTAATAATCAAATTAATTATACTTGTAGTTTTTTACGTAAAATGTTTCATTAAATTTCATAATTCCCAAATTCGAGAGTTCGAGAATCGGAAAATTTTCATTTTTGAATTATTGAATTCTTGCGTCTCACAAATTCGTGCATTTTAAAATACACTGTACATTCTCTCGTAAACATAAATCATAATTCGGCCAAAAATCGTGCAATATTTCGCTAATTCGACAATTAATTTGCTAATAATAAAATTAAGTCATAATTATCCGGAAGAGTAATTTTCAAAATCCGCGAGGGTGCCGTACATCGTTTTCCTCCCCCTTTTGAAGATGACGTCTATACCATTAACATCAACTATACATCAGTTATTGCTATATGGAAGCAGTACGATGACTCAGAGCCTTGATAAATCCAATCAATTTTCATAAATTTGTGTATGGTGTACATATATTGTCTTTACATGATCTAATATATGCACTTAAAATGCGCTACAAATTTCGATTGAATTCATCATCGACGCTGCGATGGAGTTTCTCGTCACAACACACCACCGTCCGTCTTCATCAAAGTTTTAACATGTTTTTGCTCTGCATGTTTGGTTTTTCCCATAACGTACAATAATTGTTGCTTTTCCTCTACGATCGAGACTGACGCTATTCTGCTCATTTTTTGTTTTCCTCATTTATATATATTTATATTTATTTACAGAACTCGTCTAGCGATAACTATATGTTATGTCTTTAATAATTACAAAGTTTTGTCTTTTCCTCGTGCCTGACATTTTAATTGTTAAGTACTCGTCGAAGCGCGCCGGTACTTTTACAATTGGGAAGGATACTGATGAAAACTGTATTATACATATGCGGTTTCCTTTTTTTTCTCAATGAAAACCTCGTTCCGCCTGCTTTGTTCATCATGTATAAAATGTTTCTTGAAATTCGCTTTGTTTTGAGATGCTCCCTCGAGTTGTGCAAAAAACAGTACCTTCCCGCGTTTTGAAAAGTCCCTTTTTTCAGATCGTGACTTTTCGTGATTTTGCCCTTTTTTTGCTTTTTTCAACCGTGGAGTGCAATTATTGTCAATACATTCGGAATGGCGTCGCTGCTGAGAGAGATCCTTTTTACATACAGCAAATCAAGGAAATGTGAATCATTCGGATTCTCGGGTTTCGAGTTTCATCCTCGTTCTTATTTGCAGTGAAATAACGTGACGTGTTTTAATTCGTGTTTGTGATTTTTGCAGGTACGACTTCTTACACGAATGAGAGCTAAATTTGTGATTGAGTACCGTCGAATGAGGAGAAAAAAATGTAAGTTTTTATATTTTTTGTTTTACATTTTCGAATTGAACCATTTCAGTAATTTTTGGATTCAAATTTTCAGTCGTTTGTTATTTTTTAAGCTGTGAAAATTTCAATTTTGACAATAAGTATTTTGAAAACGAAATAATTTTCCCAATAAAAATCATGCAAACACTAAAAAAATTGCAATACACTTGATTATGCATCGTAAGTTGAGACACAACCGACATCTTAAAACTTGCATTTGGTATCGTAAATTCGCATCTTAATAGACCGAGTACAAATGTCGTGTAATTCGAAAACAATTGTACTTTTACAAACTACAAACTCTAGAGAATCAAATTTAAGATCGTCTTTGGCCTTGAAGAAAGATTCAAATTCTTCCATTTTCAACCAACATTATACTTCACGCATGAAAAAAATAACATGTCAGACATTTACAAAATAATCACTCCACGAGTTAAATATTTCTGTCGAGTTGAAAACATTTCTTTTACTTATTAAGATATTTTGGAGTAGATATGGAAATTCAACAATTCAAACATGGATATGTATAATAGTAAATATAATAGATATTTAGTGATATATTCATTTTTTAATATTTGCCAACATTGAATATATGAGTAAAATTTGATGTATATATAACATTTAAAAAACGCTTTTCATGACTAGTCAAGAAATTCGAATCATTTTTCAACGCAAAAATAAAAATTGTAAAATCCGACGACAAATTCAACATTTTTTATGACCAGCCGCAAACTCACTCATGTACTTATTTTTAGACTACAACAGGAGTACTAAAAAACAGTGAAATTAAAAATTTTTTATATATTTGAATACTTGATTCGACAATATTGCGAGAAACAAATAAAAATCCATCTTCTAAAAAACCAACAAACAAACACAGAAACACAGAAACACAGAAACGTTGCTTTTCGTGCAGCAATAAATCTCGTTCAACGGTACATACAAAACGCAAGCACGCTCACAGGACGACGTCCGAATGAATTAACGCGCGCCTCAAAGAATGCGGGGCCAAATATACAAAACAATGCCTCTTCGTATTGACTCGTGAATTTCGTGAATTGAACTAACCCGCACGAGTGTGCACCGAATCGCCATTACTCCCTTCGCTTAAAAATATTTACCGTGATATTCAACACTTTTGCATTGTTTATCCAAGTGTCCCAAGTGTGCGCGTGTACGTGCGATCGTATCTTTTTTTTCCACTTTATGATCCCTTTCCAAAATCTCTCTTAATTCTTCAAACATTATTATAATATATAACATATTCTTCTCACTACTACTTTGATGCATAGGCAATGATTATTTATTTATCCGTGTGCGCGTCTTACTTCATTACCATTTTTGGTTTCGCGCTCGTAAAGTACACATGTTTCTGATGTGCGCGAAGGACTTACGAGCTAAGGTTTTTCATCTTTTTTTTGTCATTTTTGGTTTTTTTCGACGATAGAAGTAGTGTCACGGATGAAAGCGTGAACCGCTAATGATGATAAAGGGGATAGTCGAGCGTTACTTCGAGCACGAGCCCGCCGGCGGCGAGACAAAGAGACGTCGTCGTCTTTAGCTCTCATAGCTGGTACCACTTTTTGTCCTTGTATTTGTTCATCAGCGAGTGGGCCGAGCTCGAGAAGTTCTCCGCCTCGTTCATCATGCGCTCCGTGCGATCCTCCAGCTGGGAGAGCTTGTCCCCGCGCTCCATCGCCATCTTGTGGGCCGCCGCGATTTCCCCGGTGGACGTTTGCATGCGCTCGCGCAGCGCCTCCGTTCCCGCGGCGCCCGGTATGTGCTTAGCCACCAACCGCGACGCTCGTCCGCTCGATTCCCCGACTGTTATTGTCATACATATTATTATTATTATCATTATCATGATAATTATCATTATTATCATTATCATTGTCATTATGAATATCATTATTATAATTATAATTATAATTATTATCATTATTATTATTATACAATTTGCGTCTCATTTTCTGTACCACAAAAACCGGCGGTGCCAGACAATAATGGGACATTTTACATGTTTTCTCTTTTTTTCATATTCAGATATCATTCGCGTTGAACAGAAATTACGAAGAAATCACATTGAAGAGTTGCAAGTGTTGGAATAGTACATTGTTGTGCAAGCTGGCATTGGTGATTTTGACGGAATGAAAGGTTGTGGCACGAGCCGAAGGCGAGCGCCGCAATAATTTCGTAATTGCCAGCGTGCGCAACACAGTACTTTTCTTCACGCTAGCCGAAAAATACATTTTATGTACCAATTTTGAGGTTACAGTGAAGAAAAATTGACAAATTCGCAAATCCATAATAGTCTAAAGTGAGAAAATATGAAAATATGGAGATTTTTGGATGTGAATAAAAGATTGGAAGCAATTTCAATTGTTTAAAAAAGCACACCATCATATACATTTTCGAATATTTTTGTGAAATTTTGACCGTCGACGGATATTTGTTGTTTTTAATTTTTGAAATTTTTGTACTTTTTCAATTTTAATTTTTAAAACTCGTTTTCTGTCTCAATTTTAATTTGTAAAATTTACTTGTTCAATTCCAATTTTTAAAACTGAAATTTAAAAGAAGTTAGTTTCTAAAATTTTAATTGAAAATAAAAATGTGAAAAGTACAAATATGTAAAAATGTTGAATATTAAAAACAAAGACGTAAAATTTGGAAAAAGTAAAAATGTAAGTGAATTTTAAAGACTGAAATTGAAATATTAAGCTTTGAAAATTTTTGAATGCACGTAAATTTACGTAAAATTAATGGTATTTACTTTTTTACACGGTGAAATTACTTCCAAGTGTGCACTTCATTATGTGTTAGCAATTCAGATGAGTTATAATTTTCAGTTGGCAGGTATTTTTGGGCGGATCTTAGATGAATTTCTAAGGACTTACAGAGCTCTTCTCGGTCTATACTCCTGGATCCTCCGCCAAACAATCCCTTGAAGAATCCCTCTTTCGGAGGCTCCGGCATATCCAGAGCGGTAAACAAATCTCCCATCATTTCCGTCAACTCGGCACTGAAACAAAGCCATTTCAGTCATTATTACACTCTCCGAAAATAGGGAGAAAACGCGGACAATAATGAGTAATTTTCAGTGTTCTCCTCTGACGGCGCAGAAATTTCACGAAGGTTGGCCGTAGAATACCCAACTTGAAACTGTAATCAAAACTGAAATAAGCTATTAAACCGTATTTTTAGAGGAAACAAGTCGAGATCAAAATAAAAATTGTTTTGGTTTCTCGAGTAAAAGACTGAATTTTATAGAAATTCATAATTATAAAAGAAAAAGTTTTTTCAAACTCATGTTTTAGTAGGTATATATATTCGAAAATTTCGGGCAAAATTCCGTGAAAAACGTTGAGTTTTCAAATTCTCGAATTTTCATACTGATGTCCTTTGACGAGAAATTGAGAAATTGACAAGTTGAAAAATAAAAAATTGAAAACTTGTAAACTTGACTATAACAACCCTAGTGATTCTAGTTTTTATAAAATCCTTATAAAAAATTTTTATAAACATTTTTATAAGGTCGGTTTTATAAAAGTTTTATAAAATTTGCATTTTTTATAAAGTAGTTTTATGAAAGTTTTATAAAAATTTTGTTTTTTATAAAAATTTTTATTTCAATATTTTTAAAAATAAGCAAAAATTGTTCTAACCTTCTTTGGATCATTTTGCTAATGTATAATATATACCTTTTTTTTTATCATTTTATTTTTTTCATCAGTTTATGAGGCTCTAGCTCAAATTTAGTTTCGAATGACATTTAAAAATTTTTTGGAGGCAGCGGGATTTGAACTTGCGACATTTGTATCAGAAATCCGATAGTCAACTTTTTTGTCCATCAAATCTATGTCAATCTGGATGCTTACTTTCAATTTGAGTTGAAGAATTTTCAGATCCTGGACAATCATATGTTTTTGATATAATTGCTAAAAAACGTTACGAACATGATTTTCTATTCCCTTGTGTAATAAAAACTTATCAAATATTACTATAAAATAAATACCTTACATCAGGAAAGTTTTTTATACGAATATGGAACTTTTTATAAAAATCTCGAAGTTTTTATAAAAATAAAGGTTTTATTAGAAAATTTGGAGGCTTTCAATTGTTTTTATAAAAAAACAGATGAATTGTATGAAAATTTAGACAGATTTTGCAAAAAAAATTTTTTTCATACAGTTTTTATAAAACCACTTTATACGAATCGAAAATTTTATAAAACTTTTATAAAATCGACCTTATAAAAAAACGAATTTTCATAAATAATTCACTGATTTTATAAAAATTTTGCTTGTTTTTATAAAAACTACAATCACTAGGGAAGCTAAACTAAATATAATAAAAATGAACTTGCGCGTTTTAAAGGTTTATCACAGAGACTTGAAATTTCCGAAAATCGAAAATAACTCACCAAAACTCGTTGGAAACCGTGAACTGCTGGAGTTCGGTAGGCGACGACAAATACAACCCATGGCCCCTATTGCTAAAGCATAGCGTCCTTGCGATCCTGCAAGCCGAACCAAGCGCATCTTAAAAACTCGCCCCTAATTAATCGCCGCCGACCTTCGAAAACGTACGTCGTTCATTAATTCTACCACGAATCAACGACACCAATAAATTATAATTGAATTGTCGCTCGAGCTCATCCAAGTTAAAAGTCTTGGTGCAGTGGAAGAAAAACGTGTTATCGCGAAAATTACAGCGCGTCTGCAATCTACGATGTTTTAGCTTGTAAAAAACGAAAAAGTTGTTTGCAGAAGGTGCAATATGAAAGTAGTTGCGATATAGCAGAATTAAGTCGCGCACATAATATTATATGATAAATGGTCGGAATTATTGTGTCGACAACTTGCTTATAGTACATGGAATAAAACTGTACGTTGTAATATAATTAGTTGTAAAAGTTGTAGATATTATAATATATTTAAGTGAAGCGTAGTTAGTAGTAGTAGAGATGACTTACTGATCGGTATCGCCATTAACAAAGAGTTGGTGACCCCATATGGACAACATGGGGTCTACAATGCCATGTTTTGTAGTCTGAAAACTGTTAGAGATTACAGAGATAGAGAGAAAGAAGACAACTTGGAGTGTACACACAGGACAACTGCTTTTCAATAACTTTTTTTTTGCTTTCTTTTCGGAATTACTTTTTTTTCTTTCTTTCACATTCCAGTTGAGCCAATTTTGGAAGTCGAGCTCTGACAATATTTTTGCATTTTTTGCAATCTGACCCAATGACGATGTTAATGATCATGATGTTGGTAAAACGCATCAATTCAGGGTGTCTAAATTTTCAGGGAATTTTTTTATTCTTCATGATACATAATTAATTTCGTCGATTTTGAAATATTTTGGGACGAGAAAGCTCACAATTCTGATTCGAGACTTGAAATTTGGAAGTAAAAAAAAGTTTGGATTATAATTTATTCGAGACAATAGAGTCATTTTCGTAAATAGATTGCAGCAAATTGAATTGATTTTGAATACCTACACTGAATAAAAATTTTCGAGAGTCCTAAAATTGATCAATCAGTAAAATAAGCGGCGAATTAGAAAAACAAATCCCCGAAATCCGAGTAGACGTTTCGTCGCGAATTCTACGTATTCTATTGGAGCAATAATTTTACGTATTATTACGAGTACAAAAGGTCGCGAAATCCAAGTGTGAAGTTTGCAAAACTTGCCTCGTTCGCTGTTTGCTCGAATGTTACGACGACAAGTATAAGTGTTCTCGGGAGTCTTGACACTTGCGTGAAAATGTTTGCTCTAATCCGGCGGCGCATTAGCTTTCATTATACACGACTTTTCTGTATTATTTCAAGTTTTTAGCATTTTCATTTGCATGCGTGACTGAAACGGAAACGCGGAAAACTTCGCTCGTCCATGGACTCTCGTATATGGATTTAGTTTAGAACCGAGGCGAATTATTGCAACAATAAATTAAGGGTTAAGGGTGTTGCCATTTGCATGCGCGATCGAGCCGGGAGACGTTTTATTTCGCGGTACTTTTGCACTCTGATGAGATATCTTATCAGAATCCTTTAGACGGTTGAGGGAGAAAAATTAAATTCTGTCTAAAATTGTAGATAGCAGTCATTTTTAATTTGAAATAAATGTATGAAACGATTTGACCGTGCAATAGATAATTTTTTGATAATTTTTTTATTGATCAATTCAAAAGTGTCGTAAATTTGGAAAAGTTGTAAAATAATCGTTGTTCACATTGATTAATTATAATCGTATGTCATTGAAATTCCAAGTATTTGAATGTCAAAATTGTGCAACTTTTCTGTTTTGAAATTCAAGTTGTAAAAATGTCAAACTTGAGGTTCGGAATTTGAGTCTTCAAAATCTCGCAAAATCTGTGATTTGTGAAAAATATCCAACATTTTCAAGTTCCGAAATGTCCAAATTACGAAATTATACATATAAATGACTGAATCCTCGAATTTCCAATTGAGTCGAATTTCAAAACTTACGACGAGTCTCAAAATATGAGTCGCACAATTTCCGAATTTCGAAAAATCAACATTTCACGCAAAATTAACATTTATGACATCGAAATTGAAAGCTTGCAACTATCGATTTTCGGCATTTTTGAATTTTGAAATCAACATTTTTGACTTTCGAACTTTCAAACAGGCAAAACGAAACATTCAAAAATTTCGTATTTCCGAACCTGAACTTTAAAAACGTTAAAGTTGCCAAATTCCAAAAATACAGAACTTAGACTTGGCATATTTCAAAATATGCAACGAAATTTCAACCTTAAGGTTGAATAACGGATAATTTTACAGGAATAAATTCCATTAATCTGCAGGCCAAAAGTCTCGTCGTCTTGTCAAAATACCAAAAAGTCACAAAATCTTGCCACTTTTCCCTGTGAGTTAGACACCCTGACACATATTCTATGAAAAATGAAAAGACCAACGAAAATTCAAATTTGAAATTGAATAATGCAAAAGCTGCAGAGCACACGAAAGTGAAATAACCGTACTTGATCATCCTATCAGCAATGAAATGTAAACGGGCGCGCTCATGAATAAATATCTGCCGCGGTGTAGTATTTGAAAACGTAGAATAATAATAATAATAATAATAATAATAATAATAATAATAATAATAATAATAGCGTGAAAACATGATGCAATTCACAAGGTGTGTTCCGACGCATCCATCTTGGCGATCATGGTGAATGGACCAATCACGATTACTCCCAAATGCCGCCATTTTAACCCAAAAGCCAATAGGAAAAATGGCGCGAATCTTTTAAACACATATGTGTCATTATGAAACATTGAATCAAAATGGCGGCATTCGGGAGTACCGGGAGTAAGCATTTGTGCGCATGCGTGCGCAGTACACATGAAAAATGAGTCCTCGGTCGGAACACACCTTGTGTAATTGCATCATGGCGTGAAAAGAAAGTGCTCTTATAAAAAGTACCACACCAATCATGCATGCCTCGAGCTTTTTTCAGAGATACGAACGAGGGCATAATCAGCATAATAACGTGTGTGCGTTAAAGAGGCGGAGAGAAAAAAAGTCCATGCTCTCGACGCAATATTTTCCGTTCGACTTTTCGACTTGTGAAAAATAGACATCCAATCGAAATGCGAGTGCCAAACACCGCGCGCAGTAGCGGCGGAAACGGAAATTCGGTGTGCACACTGCAGTTCGATAGTGCATTTTGACGTTTCGCGCAAGTACGTACGGATTATTATTAATTTATTATTTTACTTTTTTTCCTTTCTTTTTTAACGTCGTCAAGTTAAATTAATGTGTATTATACAAAGCATTGCGTAAGGTTAAGGGTCGCACTGAGGTGGATTTGATTTTCAAATTTTCTTTGAATTTATTTGTTGTTTGGATCGATGGTAAAATTGTGATATTCATTTTCTTTGGGGAGAATTCATATTACCCGAAAATCGAATTTTTTCGATGATCATTAGATTAATTTTGCTTTTCTTTAATTAAAATTAGACATAAATTGACAAAAATAAATAGATGTTAGAAATTATGATCACTGAATTTGACGTTTAAAGATTTTGTGGTCCCTGAATACATTTTTCTTTTGACAAATTTTTTTGATGAGTATTATAATATCAACGAAATTTAACTTGTTTCAATTCCGAAATTTTTCAATTCAACTTAAAAAACTTGAAACTTGGAATTTTGCAATGACGGTTTAATTGTATGAAATGCCAAATATTGCAATTTTTGAATTCTAGGTGTTTTAATCATAGAATTTTGGATTCGAATACTTTATGCTATGAAATTTTGAAACTTGTTAATTCACGAATTTACATGAAAATAACAATAATAAAATTCAAAAAAACCTGTAGAATGTTGGAAAGTATTAAACAAAAAAAATTCCATGAAAATCGGTGAAAATCACATAGGTTCTGAAGTGCGACCTTGATAAAAGGAGTGAGACGTCACTGGCTATAGTGTGAATCTCAATATGTTAATAATACTTTAGTAGAGTTTGATTTAGATATTTCTTTAGTCATTGTATTTATGAGTGGGCTGGGTTTATTATTGTGTTACCTTAGATCAGTCAATGGTAAGAAGTCGACGTCCACTAATGGCCTGAGACTAGGCAAACTGTATATTGTTATGTGCCCGTTAGAAACATAGCTCAAAAGACACACGCTATCTGGAATCAGATAAAATTCGAAATGATTAATGCGCGAATGTCTTTACCAGTCACAGAACCGAAACAAATCAACGTTTTTGGTATTTTACATTTGCCAACTTTTTTTATCGAATAGCTTTCTTCGGTTTCTTTAATTTTATTCTAAATAGTTATCATTCTTAAATTTGTATGACATAAAAATTTAATAAAAAAATTTGAAATTGATATCGACTGAGATAACAATTTGAAATTAATGTGATAAAATCATATAAATAGTTGTGATTCCTAAATTTTCTTATAAATAGTTACTATAATTTACTGATTAACCATATATATGTTAGTTGAATTAGTGAAATTTAACTATCAACTATTAGAATTTTGCCTATTCAATATTTACTAGTCCCCTAGTATGTTATTGACCGAATCATTCATTTTTGACTATTTTTTTTTATTTTTTATTTCTGGATACTCACACCCTTGTCGGGTCTTTGAGGTTCAGGTCTCTTTTTACCTGAACAAATATATTTTTTCGTCCCGCGTCCCACGTCCATGGCCGACTTCATTACACTACTTGGTATTC
>JAPYZK010000079.1:0-41212 GCA_030522785.1 Platygaster equestris
AGTTTTCGATTTTCATGGAAATTCACGTTCGCGCATCGCGTTATCCCTACCCCGACGTACTAGGCCGAACGCCTGAGTCGTTATTGCAGCCGCACCCTCCGCCACCCTCAATTGTGAAATATTATCGAAATTTCGAGAATTCTTTATCTTCAACAAAATTTCAAATAAATGTTGCAAAGTACGTAAACTCAGAAACTTTATAATTTTTCCAAAATTCCCAGTATTTACAAAATTCGCAAATCTTTAAAACATGTAAGATTTCAAAAAACTTGAAAACTGGCAAATTTCGAAAAATTTACAAGAAAACTAGATGAGAACTATGAAAAATTCGAAAATTATAAAAATTAAAAAAAAAATGATCTTGTTAAAAAATCTGCAAATTTCAGAAACTTTGGGAATTGTTTCTTGAATTTTCCATAATTTTTTAAAATAAATGAGCGATGAACTTATAAATTATTGTGGAAATTTCAAAAAAGATATCACAGAATTTGAGATGTATCACATTTTGTATACGTAAAAGAGATTCCATTCTACTATAACAAGCAAAAAACAAGAAAAAATTGCCAAAAGCGCTCAAAATTCTACCCCTTGACAACGAAATTCCGCAACGCAAGGGACACACGTGTTCGGTCTCGACGTAAAAGATTTCTCCGGGTTCCACTGACCCACTGACACTGAATTATAGCTCGCGTCTCGGCGCGATTGCCGATGGAATTTCCCAAATTTGCGCGTTTTGTTAGCGGCAACCCGAATCAACTCTGCGCCACTGCTCCCGTATTTTCCACTCGAAAACATTTCGCTCGCTAAAAATGCCCGGCATTCCAGTGAAAGTTGCCCGACCGGTGATAAACGAAATTGAATCAAACAAGCACAAAACAAGAATTCAGATACGTGCAACAATTAGTTGCCGATTGCGCAACAACGCTGAATATTTTCCCGAAATTTGCAACGATTTTATCCAGCCATCAAGTACATAATTCGTGGGAGCCGGAAGAGAGAAATTGAATTTTCAGTTCTGCTTAAAAATCAACGTACACGTTTTTTTGTTCAAAAAATTTTTTTCACAAAAAAAGTGCATGCAAAGAACTTGAAAAAGTCTAAAAAAGCTTGTCCGAGCGGTATGAAAATAAATTGCTTCTCATAGAATGTATAATTGGCGGTTCTCTCTCTCTTTCTCTTTCTGCAAGCATTTGCGGTTCATTAGAGGAAGAAGGACAACTGCGTAAGTTTTTCGGGCGCGCATTTTCGGAAAGCTCAATAAAATTTGGATTGATAATTCTGAATTCCAAAAATCCCCGAGATATTCATCTAGAGTGATAAATGACTATAAAAATGTTTAAGAGTGCTTCTCCGAAAAAAAAGTTTCTCATAGAATTTATATTGGCGGTTCTCTCTCTCTTTCTCTTTCTGCGCGCATCTGAGGCCCATGAGATAAAGAAGGACATCTGCGTAAGTTTTCCAGGCGCGCATTTTCGGAAATCTCTCTAAAATTTGGCTTGATAATTTTATTCTGTATTCTAGAAATCCCCAAAATAGTCACATATAGTCGTAAATGACTATAAAAATGTTAAATACTTTTCCAAGCGCTACGAAAAAGAAAATCGTCCCTAATAAAATTGATAATGGCTGTTC
The DNA here is from genome assembly GCA_030522785.1 of Platygaster equestris. Classification (NCBI taxonomy): domain Eukaryota; kingdom Metazoa; phylum Arthropoda; class Insecta; order Hymenoptera; family Platygastridae; genus Platygaster; species Platygaster equestris. Next base: position 1,633 of record JAPYZK010000079.1, read on the forward strand.
TCTCTCTTTCTTTTTCTGCGCGCATCTGAGGCCTATAAGAGGAAGAAAGAGAACTGCGTAAGTATTTCGGGCGCTTCTTTTCGAAAAACGCACTAAAATTTGGCTTGGTAATTCTGAATTCTAGAAATCCCTAAAATAGTCAAATATAGTCGTAAATTACTATAAAAATGTTAAAAAATACTTTTCCAAGCGCTATGAACAAGAAAATCGTCCCTGATAAAATTTATATTGGCGGTTCTCTCTCTCTTTCTCTTTCTGCGCGCATATGAGGCCTATAAGAGAAAGAAGGACAACTGCGTAAGTATTTCGGGCGTGGATTTTCGAAAAACGCACTAAAATTTGGCTTAATATACCTGAATTCTAAAAATCCCTAAAATAGTCAAATATAGTCGTAAATTACTATAAAAATGTTAAAAAATACTTCTCCAAGCGCTATGAACAAGAAAATCGTCCCTGATAAAATTTATATTGGCAGTTCTCTCTCTCTTTCTCTTTCTGCGCGCATATGAGGCATATAAGAGAAAGAAGGATCACTGCGTAAGTATTTCGGGCGCGGGTTTTCGAAAAACTCACTAAAATTCGGCTTGATAATTCTAAATTTGTCAAATCCCTAAAATAGTCATATTTAGTCGTAAATGACGGCCATAACCGAACACATATGATCATAGAAAGGAATTTTTTTCTTAGTCACGTTCATTATTGAACAAGTGCAAATGGCAAGTTCATGATTTTCATAGCTTTATCGCACGCAATTAACAACGCGTTACAAATGATCGCTAGCTCGAAACAGAACGGTAGAATAAATAAATAATGTATCAGTGGGTGGAGTATCATGATGCACCTTTGGATATGATAAATAATGAATGAATTTCGGAGGTTGCAACTTTCATCGCGCTCGATTAATATGTAGAAATCATGATGACTATGGAACTGAGGAAGATACGGATGAAACGGTCAAAATTAATTATGTTTCAGAACCAGCTTAGTGCTGCTATCGCTGCTAATCACAGTCTTCGCACTTTCCCCAAAGATATTTCAGTTTGACCTTTCTGGTGAGTTCGATGAATCGAGGGAATTTTGGTGTAAAAATCATAATGTTAAGACAAAAATTAATGTACAGCGTATTTGACAAAACATAGTTCGGAAGTTTGAAAATTGTATATCAATTCGTAAATATAGAAGAATTTTTAGATATCAACACTTACATTTCAAGTTGGAAAATGCTGAAATATTTCGAAAATTTTTAATTAGAATTTTCGAGTTCGAAGTGTTCAAATAATATGGGAAGTTTTTATCTCGAATTTTCGAAAACCTGACAATAATTGCACTATTTGAAAGTTGAGAGAATTTAAATATAATTTCCTGAATTGAAACATTCGTTGCTATATTTTTTTTACGTTTTTGAATCATTCCTACTTCATCAAATTCATTTTCATTCCAGATTATTTGTACACCATAGACTACGATCTCCAAGCGAGAGCGCGAGCTGCAATCGAAGCCGAAAGATTTGCGAGGCAATCGCCAATATGGTAAGCATTATTAATTTTATAGTTCAGTTGTCAAGAATATTCAAAATGCATCGATGTAAAATCCATGGAATCGATCGATTTCATGCATTTTTATCGGTACTCTAGATTTTGTAGAGTAATTTTGACATTTCTGTCTATTTTCACACGTTTGTAAATTTCCAAAATCGAAAATGTGAAAAACCAGCATATATATAACGACTAGCGAATTTCTCTGTATCGTCTAAGTTGCCGTCTGGGAGATTTTTTAATTTTTCCTATCGATTCGTCTACTCTTCATGAAAAAAATGAGCGTTTAATAGTCAAAATCGAAGATGGGCTTGCCATTAAAAAAATGGTATTCTGTTGAGATTATATTGTACGTACAAATTTCTCGACACCAAATGATAAAAAATCAGGATAACGACTAGATTTTGGAAAATTAACAGATTTTACGGATTCCTCTAGAATTTTTACACTTCTAATAGATTTTGCCTATTTCTTTTCATTCTCTATAAATTTCTAATTTCGTAATTATTTCGAAAAAAAAACAAAACAGCTTTTTTCGTATATGTGACCAACTCACCAGTAAATTTTACATTTCCAAAAAAAATTGTTTTTTGTTGTTTGTTTCCAAATTCAACACCGCTGTCAAAGATTTCCGAAATTTCTAAAAAGTTCAGCAATGGTTCACGAATTCCAGAAATGACTGGAAAATTTTGCATCTCCACGAACCCTTTTTTGTCGTACTTTATCGATCTTTGATTCAATTTTGTCATCGTCTTATATGTAATCAAGAGAAATGTAGAATACTTTTGTGTAATGTCTGAGAAGAGAAATTCAAAATTAAATTTGACAAGCTATGATCGATTTGCGAGACTGAAAACGAGACGAAAGTTGATATTCAATATCTGTCGACACTCGAGTTTCTCCTTGGGCAAGACAAGAAGCCATTCATTATTTTCTGAAAATCATCCGCAAATTTTGTTTGGCTCATTACTTAAACTTGCCTGAGACTTTGTATCATAAACTTTCGAAAATTGGAGTGCTAATTTCATTTGCAAATCGCGAGGAATGATATTTCAGTTTGTTTATTTCCATTGACTAAGATTCAGTATTATTTTATATAATTAGTTATTTATCAAAAGTAACTTTACTTTTTTTCTGCAAGTCATCATTTTTTGATGATTATTGACATTCTGGAAAACTTATTGCAATTCTTTCAAAAATCTTCGACGTTTCTTACAAGCTTCGTTTAATTAACTTCAAAACTTGAGAATTCTCAATACTAAAAATTATCGAAAATTCCCGATTAGATCATTTTAAACAAGAATTTGTGTTTCCCATTGTGAATAATTAATCTCCTCTGGGAAGAACAATTTTTTGGATGCTCGGAATTGATGAATAGTAATCACGAAACTGCGGGCAAAATTTGCATTTTTACGTCATCGATAAATTTCTTACGTAAAAACGAGCTAAAGATGACCCATGAATTTGAGAGATTCAAATTTTCATCTCGTCTGGGGATAAAAATAGAGGAAATTTCCATGATCGATCCGTTCTGAGGTTAATTCGAAGTATGAAAAAATGACAAATAAATACTCAAAAATCGTTATGTCGTCAATGATCGAAAATGAGGGGAAAAATGGATTAGTATGATGTATTTTTCCAATTTGAGTCTGATTACATCAATTTTCATAATGTTATAATCATCATTTATAAGTTGATGGAAATGTTTTATATTTTATGGGTTGTAAAAAATTCACGTTGAGCTAACGAGATTTCAGAGCTCCCAAAGTTCTATTTTTTAAGGCATTTGTACCTTTTCCGCTCCTACTATCCGTTTTTTTCTACTGTTTATGTATCAATTAGTCACATTTTTTACGCGAAAATGTGGCAAAACTGTGATTTTTGGTGTAGGAGAAATTTTGATTAAAGAAGGGCGAACTCATTCTATTTTCTGTACAACATATTCATATCATTCTATTAGAAATTTTGGAATTTGGAAGTTTTACAGGCTTACGAAGTTCTACAGTGTTTGGAATTTGGTAATTTCGCGAGATTTCGAGTTTTGGAAACATTGGAATTTTCGAAGTTTCGAAGTTTTGTGATTTAGAAGTATGGAGGTCATGAAGTTTGATAAAGGTTCAAGTTCTAAAGTTCTGAAGCTTTGGAAATTTTTTAGTTCCTAAAAATAATGGAGTTTCGAATGTTTTGGATATCTTGAGAGTTCTGAAATTTTTGAGTTTTTCAGAATCGAAGTTTTATAGCTTCGAAAATTTTGGGTATATCGAAGTTTCGATGTTCTAGAGTTTTAGGAATTTTCAAGTTTTGGAGAATTTTCGAAAATCGTGTAGTTTTGAACTTGACAAGTTCTGGAATTTTGTGAGTTTAGAAAATTTCAGAGGTTTTGGATAATTCTAAAGTTTATAAAAGCTGATTCATTAAAGTTTTAGTTTCAACGCAAATTTGAATGCATTTTATAATTGAAAAGCATCTTGAATCGTTTTGATATTTCGAGAATTTTTACTTTCAGAAATATATTTAATTTTATAGAAATGTAGAAAGTTTCGCAATTTTGCATAAAGAATGACGAAATTTTAAGATTACAAAATATACAAAAATACGACAACAACATTCTGACGTTTTGGACGTTTTACAATACATACATCGAAGTTCAGAAATTTTAAATTTTTGAAACATTTACAGATTCGAAAAACAATTTTAGAATTCCGACAGAAATATTTCATAAATTTGAAAATATCTAACATAAAGTCCCGAAAATTTTAAAATAACGAAAGTTCGAAGTTTAGAAGAGAAAGTTACAAATTTGAAGAAAAGTTACGAAATAAAAAAAAAAGTAACGAAATCAACCCAAAATGATTCGAAATAAATTCCGCAATTTCAAGAGTCTCAAAAAATCTTACAACAATCAAATTCACTCCTGAAAAATCCACTCATAATTCAATTGAATCAGATAAATACCCAGTAAGTTGATTGTTAAAGCAAAGCGTGTAAAGCGCAGTTCAAATTACGATAAAGAACTCTATTACCCAAGTACGATCGTTTCGCAAGAGTGTAAAATGAAGAATACCTACGGGTCTCGAGAAAATGCTCAGAGTTCAATAGGTCATTGCTTCCATGTACGAACGGAAGATCGAAAGTTTCAGAGTAGCAAAAATAAGCCCCAAAAACCGTTTATTTAACATTTTCCCAATTTTTTAAGATGCGCAATAGCTGCACCTTGACAATAAATTTTTTACCGTCTAAAATAGTGTCCCTGAACTCGAAAATAAAGGTTGAAATTATAAGTTATCAATAGTTGAAGTACCCTGAGACCTACGACCTTGATTTTTGGATTGAGTAGGTAACGAAAGGTCAAGAAAAAATTCGGGATTTTTCGGGAACGCGTGGGCTAAGAAAAATGTGTCGCGCTACGTCGCGCTACATGATAAAATAAATGCTACGTGATAAATTTTGAATTCTACTCACTCTTTCCCCTGCGCGAAGTGAACGAAAAATTTGACCCATTGGTAGGAGAATTGAATGGGTCTTTTCCCTTGTTCCCATACCTGCAAAAAACAAAGAAAAAACAAAATCATGAAAAAAATTCTCCATCATGGACAATTTTTTTTCAAAATACATCGATCTTATTCCTACACGAAGGAAACAGTATGGTTGCCTCAACCATATTGATATTAGCATTCACTCCAGCCATGTCTGTGGTTTCTACAGCCATAAATATGGTCGTACTAACCATATATATAGGCGTACCAATTATAGGTATGGTTGTACGTTGTACCAACCATAGATATGGTCATACCAACCATAGATAGATATTGTTGTATCAACCATAGGTATGGTCGTACCAACTGTAGATATATATTGTTGTATCAACCATAGGTATGGTTTTATCAACCATAGGTATAGTTGTATCAACCATAAGTATAGTTGTATCAGCCATAGGTATGGTTGTACCAACCATAGATATGGTCGTACCAAACATATGTCGTACTAACTATAGATATGATTCTATCAACCATCAATATAGTTCTATAAACTACATAATATATGGTCGTACAAACCACAGATAGAGATTGTTGTACCAAATATGGATATGGTCGTACCAACAATAGGTATAGGCGTACCAATCATAGGTATAGTTGTACCAACCATATATATGGTCGTCCCAACCATATACTGTTGTGCTAACTATAGATATGGTTTTAATAACCATAAATATGGTTCTACCAACCATAGATATGGTCGTATCAACGATATATATGGTCGTACCGACCATAGATATAATTGGCGCAAATGTTCCTATGTATATGGCTGCGGCAACCATATTCTTTTCTCCGTGTACAGTTGCAGAACGACGTTAATTTATCTTCCAGTTAATTTTTTTCTCTCACGATCAAGAAAAATCCAATAAACAATTACGGACCGAAAATTCTCCGTCCTACTCCATTTTCTCAAACCAGAAAAGCAACACTCTCGTTTTTTCCCGAGGAAAAAAATATTGCGAATCTCGCTTGTACCAGATTGAAAATCACCGCGGCGGAGTAAGTCACGGCCCGATCTGTAGCCCAGCCACGACGATCCTAATAATGGTAATCATCGGGATTGTCGGTGTTGCGCTATCGCAACGGTAGCACTAATTCGCAGTTTACGCGAGGCAGATGAAAGAGGGATTTGTTCTGTAATAGATGAGTGAGAAACCTTTACTTTCCCGGGTTACGGGCTTCTCCCGTGATTATAGAAATGAAAAGATCCAGCAGGAAGTTCGTTCTGATTTCGGTTCAGTGGGACTTGAATAAATTTTCGACGAATGTAGGAATTCCGGCAACGAAACTTTCACTCAAGGCCCGGTTTTATCGGACGGACTTTCGTTGGCGATCGAAAGCTGATCCTTGATTTTCGGATTCTCGTGAAAATCGCAAAATTTTGGAATTTTGATTTTGAAACCGGAATCACGAATAAAAAAAGCCTACCGAAATCTTCTCTCGGATAATTTTTTGATACTTTTTTTCCGTTATCAAACGCCGTGATTTACAAAATTGTCATTGACTCTGAATCGTGTATTCCCGCTATCCGAGGCGGACAAGGTCGATCTTTTCCTTGAATTCATCCAACATTATGTCATGCGAATTCAATTAATCCGTCTGGGAATGATAAATTTCCTTCATAGCGGGAATTCTTAAGCGACTGAATAATTAGCCGACGAATCTCGACTCCTGTTCTTTCATGAAAAACAATGCGCAAGAATTCTCGCCATGTTAAAAATTCGAAGCAGATACCATCTCCGCCTCCGTCACGTTTCCATTTCCATAAATTTAGCCAGGGGAGAGGGCGATCTTGATTTTCTACTCATCTTTGATCGATCGGATCATTCCATTGTGCTGACACTTGGCAAGTTTTTGAAATAATTGAGGGACTATTGTTACTTCTTCATTGACAATGATTGTTGTTTATATACGGTGCAGTTTTTTTGTATAAGAGAGGGCTTCGCCCCTGATCGCTTCGCACGCCAAAACCCATTCAGGTTATCACGTATTTTTGATTAACTAAGTAATTTCGACCAATAAACAATCCCTCTGAACATATTTTTTTCGAAAGTTTTATCTGTACGAAAGCGATCATTGCGAATCACTGAAAATTAACGGATAATCATTGGAAATTTATGGACATTAAGAGAATCTAGTGAGAATTGATGAAAATTGATTGGGATCAATGTTGATTGATGGGAATTAATGGGATTCAATAGCCATCAATGGGAATTAATGAAAATTGATGGGGATCAATGGAATCAACAGGAATTCGTAGAAATTAATAGGAATTAATTGACGGGGATCAATGGAAATTAATGAGAATATGTTATTAATTGACGAAAGTTGATGGAAATTGATGAGAATTGATTTGAATTGATTTGAATTTATAGAAGTCAACGGGAATTCACGAGAATCGATAGAAATCAATGGGAATTGATAGGAATTAATGGGGATTGATTGGAAACGATGGGAATCAATAAAAATTGATAGTAATTAATGGAAACGAATAGGCATTGATGGGAAGCAATGAAAATTGATGGTAACTGATAGGAATCAATAAGAATGTATGGAAATCGATAGGAATTAATGAGATTCAATGAGAATTGATGAGAATGGTAATTGATGGGAATCAACGTCAAATGATGGAAATCAGTGGAAATTGATGGGTATCAATGAAAATTGATACAAATCGATATCAATTGATGGTAGTCAATAAAAATTGACGAGAATCGATAGGAATTGATGGGAATTGATAGGAGTCAATGGGAATTGATGGGAAGCAATGAAAATTGATGGTAATTTATAGTAATTAATAGGAATTTATGGAAATCGATATGAATTGATGAGATTCAATCAGAATTGATGAGAATCAATGGTAATTGATGGGAATCAATAAAAAATGATGGAAATCAATGGAAATTGATGGTTATCAATGAAAATTGATGAAAATCGATATCAATTGATGGTAGCCAATGGAAATTGGTGAGAATCGATAGGAATTGATGGGAATTGATAGGAGTCAATAGGAATTGACAAAAAATCAATAGAAATCGATTGGAATTGATGGGAAACGATGGGAATCAATACAAATTGATAGGAATTGATGGGAATCAATAACGATCGATAGAAATTAATGGAAATCAATAGACATTGATGAGTATAAATGAAAATTGATGATAATTGATAGAAATCAATAGGAATTGATAACAATCAATAGGAATTGATAGAAACTGATAGGAATCAATAGGAATTGATATCAATCGATAGGAATCAATGGCAATCGATAAGAATTTATGGAAAACCTTAGGAATTGATGAAAGTCAATAATAATTATTGAGAATCAATGGTAATTGATGAGAATTAATAGAAACTGGTAGGAATCAATGTAAAATGATGGGAATCAATAGAAATTGATGAAAATCGATATCGAATTGATGGAAGTCAATGGAAATCAATGAGGATCGATAGGAATCGATAGGAGTCAATGGAAATTGACGAGAATCAATAGAAATCAATAAGAATTGATAGAGTTCAAAAGGAATTGATAATAATCTATAAGAGTTAATGGGAGTTAAGAAAAACCAATTGAAATTAGAAACAATCGATAAAAATTAATGGGAATCGAAAGGAATTAATTGGAATCAATAGTGGGTACTTCGCGGAAATTGATAAGAATTAAATTGATAGAAATCGATGAAAAGTGATGGTTATCAATGAAAACTGATGGGGAATTGTTGAGAATTGTCAGTTTTGTAGTGACTTTTCTAACAGTAGAATTTTACCAGAATTTATCGGAAAAATCTTGAAAAATCCTAGTGTTTCGGGACCTTCCAAAATTCTGGTAATGATCAAAATTCTATCATTTACAGAGTTCCTAAATAATTTCCATAATATTAAGAATTTTCAAAAAAAAAATTTTTTTTTTTTTTTAATGTAGGAAAATCTTAGTTGATGATTTCCAGTATTCTGGTAATTTTTCGAATCGTAGATTTTTTATTTTTCCGGAAAATCCTTAAAAAATTCCGAATATTTCAATTTTTTTGGGAAATCTCTGAAAAAATTTCGAAACTCATGATTAAAAATAATCAGAATTCTCGTAATTTTCCAAATCCTAGAATTGATATTTCCTCGAAAATTCCCACAACCTTTCAAATATTTCAGCATTACAAATTTCCGAAATCTCATAAAATTTTCAACTTCTCTATATTCTTTCCTTACAAATTAAACTCAACATATTTACGATTCTCTTACAACAATGGACCTCATAAAATCGTTATCAGAAAAAAATCAACCTCAATTGATTAACATGAACCATCATAACCTCATAAAGATTGTAAATCTTCCAAGATTTTCCAATATCTCTCAAGAAAATAAACTCGTATAAACAACTCAAAAATGTTACAAAACAGCAGAAATTCTCATAAAAATCAAAATTATTACGTAAATTCGACCGGGGCAGACCAGGGTGTCCCTGTCGGAACGCGATCACGGCAAAAAGTCACTAGAAAAGCTTTACCCTCAACCCAGACACGGTAATGACATCGATCCACGATTTCTACTTTCAGGTTGCAAGAAAAATTGAGCTCGGAAAGGGAACCGTGCAGAATCAAGCAGCAAAGTCCTTGCCCGCCAAGCAAGTACCGAACGCCCAGCGGCGCCTGCAACAACGTGCGGCACCCGTCCTGGGGCGCCCGGGGCTCACCATATTTGAAACTCCTACCGGCGGCTTACTCCGACGGTATGCGTCATTTCACGCGCGATTTATTATCAAATCATCATTTTCATGGCTTGATGGCTTCCGCGACTGAGCATTTTCTCCCGTACCTCCCGCCTTTTTACAACTTTCCACGTACGATCAATTATTCGTTGCGCAACATCATATTCCGCGGCAATTTCGTCGCGTTTATTTCATACTTTCTTTTTCCTCGATTCGCGCGTTTCCTTTTTACGGAGGTGATAGGGAAACATTTTATTACGTGCATACGGCGTGAATTGTTAAGATTTGCGGTCATTAGAAAAAAGAGGAAGCACTTTTTCTGGGTTTTGAAAAGCAATTCAAGGGAAATATGTTAGAGGAAAAGGAAATATTGATGGTTAGAATGATGCATGGCAGTGGAGGATTCGAAAAACTGATTTAAAATGAGTTTCAAGATTTTATTATTAAAATATTGAGAATGACGCCTATAGATCCAGGGGGGGGGGAGGGCTATGGGATTTTGAATTCGAATTTGAACACTTTTTCGGATTTTGGATTCTCAAAACTAGCGATCTTCAATTATGAATTGGCTAGATTTCATTGTTTCACTATACTGTATTCGAAAGTTTTTAAATGTTAAATTTGTTTAACCTTGAAAATTTCGGAATCGGATTTTCAGGATTGTAAATTCTCAAATTACAAATTATTTATTCAAAATATTGTATTTGCAGGAATATTTGAAAGTTGTCAAATTTCAAATTTGTTTTATCTTGATATTCAAAATAACAATTTTCACATTTCACGTGTGAAATAAAATTTTGGGGATTCCAAGCTCTCGAAATTACTCATTTTGAATACAAATAATTTTTGAATTTTAATGTTTATGAAAAAATAATTTTGAATTTTATGAACTTTAAGTTTGTTTATTATTACAATTTTTGGATTCGGAGATTCTAACATTCAAAAATACATAAAATTTTCGGGAATTTGAATTCTCAAAATAACGATATAGTTTTTTGCAGTCTAATATGTCTTACAAATTTTTTAGTTGTACAAAACGTATTTCAATTTCAAACTTTGAATTTTTAAATCGTAAAATTTTCGAAGTTCGAGTTCTAAAATAACAAAATATTTTATTTGTGGAGATTCTACAATAAATTATCTAAACTTCAAATAAATATCAGGTTTCTCAAATTCATTCAATAATCATTTAGCGAAATTTCTCTTTCTTGGCAAGTTATTATAAAGTTCACATTTTTCACATTTCTGCAATCAAAATCACTGAAATTCTTTGTATCTTGAAATTTCAGAAATTGAAAGTCTGGAATTAAGAGCTTGAAATTTTTGAAATTATGAATTATACAAATTTTAAAATTCGAATATGTAATTTATCAAACTTCTCCATTTCTTAAATAATATGATCAAAATGAACAAAAATTGAGGAGTCAGTAATCAAGTTAACACACGGCAAAATTCAAACCCATCATTCAAATACTCAAACAGTGGTACGAAACTATAAAATTTTACACTTTAAAAAATGGGAAATTCTTTCTTCCGAATTTCTGCAATTCATTATAAACTCAAATATTGTCAAAGCTTATCCAAATTTAAAAATTTTGCATTCCTTCAGACTTCTAGATTTCTAAACTTCAAAATTTTTGAACTTTGAAAAATTCTAAAACTTCGAAAATTTCAAAAATACACGTTTCTGAAATAATAATTGAAAAATTTTTTCTCCATATTTGTATTGAACTGAAATTATCAAGTTACCTGAACGAAGCAAAATTAAATTTTCTCAATTTCACTGCAGCAAAAAATCTATAATTCTGAAATTTGAAAATTATAACTCTTTTGCAAAAATTTTGTCGACAAACCATACCCCCCCCCCCCCCCCCCAGATTGAATCCTAAATCCGCCAGTGACATTATATCATTTTCTTAGCTTGAATTTGATAGTGCAAGTGTTTTATTTTATCATTCCCCATAAAAATGAAGCTTCCCCATAAGTGCCCAATAAAATAGTAATGTAGTGATCTTAAAAGCTTATATAAAGCAACTTATAAGAAATAAACATATGGAATCCCAAGATTTTGGGTTGCCTTACGAGGTTCAGAATCACAAGGAATTGCACATGTTCTCCAAAGTTTCCCAACCGAATGTCGCAACTCGGAGGAACGCGCGGCATCGGCGGCGTCTATCAAATCAGGAATAAAAAGTGAAAATTCGAACGTGTTGCTCTCGCAGACGTGAATCTTCAAGTGTCAGGCTCGAAGGCAGAGTCGTCGATTAGAAAAGACAGATTAGCATGCAGCAGGTAGCGCTCAGCAAAATAGAGAGTCGAGGCGACTGCGTTACGCCACTCCGTACCCTACATAAATAATAATTCGGCCTCCCGCGATACCGTTGTCATCGCGCATATTACGTGCGCGACGTGTAACTCGCGTTATATTCCTTCCCGGAATCATTTTAATGTCTCTTGCGTCGCCTACCTGCATCGTTTAGCGACAACTCTGCCTCTCATTATCTTCCCTGCGCATCACTTTTGCGTCACCGTCCCATTTGTTTCGAATTTTTTTAAACTCGAGGTAATTCACGAACTGCGTTCTTTCGAAATGCGGAGAATCGCGATTTTATGAAGGAAAAAAGCTGGCGTGCCCTAGTGAACATGTTCACGTAAATTTCACGTAAACACTTATTTATTTTGCATGGTTAAACATTGTTGAGGAGGATCAGTAAATCAAATTATCCTGCGTCAGCGTTGTCTCCATTACGTAACACTTCGCATCTTCGATGTTTCACGAACTTTCACCGGTTCGCAGTTTCAGAAGAATTGCACTAACAAGTTGCGAGGATAAAATTTTTAGAGAAAAGTAGCAATAAGACATGTGGAATGAGGTATTACTCAATAAATTCTTACGCGGAAAACAAAAAAATTACAGACCAAAGATTGCCCGTGTCAGAATTGGACACTTTTCCCACAGTTCTGAAGAGACGGGGAAAAATTTCACTCGCGAACACGAAATGATTCGCGAGTCACGGAATGCAGGAAGGCGCCAAAATTATAACGTATCAAATGCAAAAGCATTGAATCCAGAGTTATCTATGGCTGATTCCAGGTATAAGTGGTCCAAGAGAATCAGTGACAAGCCACCCATTGCCATCGCCCATCAAAATAGTATCCGAGGTGAAAAATCGACAAGAAATACCCGATGCGCACGAAGGATTGACTAGTTTGTCTGGTGTCTGGTCCGAATTACTACTCCAGGATCTATCACTCCCAGTGCACCCACGGTTGCAAGAAGATTGCTGCAACGCGGACGGGCCAAAACACCCCGAATGTTACGAGTCCGTTGACTCTCGAGGAAAATGCGCGAGTTATTATCGAGTCACGCCAACTATTAGTGCTCATAGGTAATGATCCAACGAATGATTTCGTAAATTAAGAATGTCAAAATTTGAAAATTCACGTATCTATAACTTTGAGCTGAATTTCCTAGAATAACTATAAATCTACTCCCTGAAATAACTGAGTGCACGGTGTTAATATTATTAACATCATTCAAAAATCTTCGTTTGAATGGTTGGGCTCCTTTCGTAAGCAACTTTCGAAATTCATCAGCAATAAGGGATAACATTCTCAATTTCTTACCTTTTCAGATGCCAATTCGACGAAAGAGAACAGATGAACGGAGCCTCCGGCTACCTCGACGGATCCGAAATCTACGGCAACAATGACGACCAATTGCATCGTCTCAGGATTTACAGTCGGGGCAAGGTCAACGTGTCAGTTTGCGAGCTCTGCGAAAAAAAAGATTCCGCCTTGAGTCTCCTTTACACTGTGCTTCTGCGGGAACACAATCGTATAGCCGAGGAACTGGCGAAGATCAACCCACACTGGGAAGACGCCAGGCTGTTCCTCGAAGCTCGTCGAGCCGTGATCGCACAAATACAGCATATCACGTGGAACGAATTCATACCTAGTGTTTTAGGAGAAGTCGCACTGGCGGATAAGGAGCTTACCCCGATCAAAAATGGGTTCTTCACGAACTACTCTTCGAGTAACCACGGGGGCACGTTCGGCGCGGTGGCCTTCAGCGCCTTGCAAGCTTTGATTTCCCTAAAACGCGAGAGCAAAGATTGGAAAGCAACGCTCGAGGAACAAGTCACTGCGTCCGCGAAAAAAGTCAATTTAGACGTCACGCGCCTTGATGAGAACTGGGATCGAAGCAGCTTACTTGTGCATGTCGCGAGGGATCACGGTCTTCCTGGGTACATCAAGTACATAGAGTACTGCAATGGAAATCTTTCGAAGGTAACGGGTAATTAATACGCGCCACCTTCATATATTACGCCACTGGGTACCATGTGTAATTGTCCCTGCGTGTTTCCGGGACTGTCCCCAGATAATCATGAATCCTTTTCCCTCGCATTCAAGCTCCTTCCGAAATAAATGAACAAAAGTATATTAGCATACAAAAAAGATGAGGAAGAATAATGTGCGTAAGTACAAACTTCGAAGAAATTCAAAGACGGGAACCAGATTTTTTATTCAGGAGCAACATGTAAATCTTGTTGCATATCACTGTACAAAATGAAGAAAATATAGATATTTTTAAACTGTATCTAAATGTGACGATATGTGGGTTCCAAAACGGCTTCTTGTATCTCAGCTACTCGTGTTCACATTCGGAGCATCTTAATTATTTATTAAATCGATTCAGGGTAACTTTTCTTTATTTCGTCTCATAGGTCGACGACTTCTCCGATTTGAAGAAACTCATGCTACCATCAAACATCGAGATCTTGAAATCAATCTATTCCCGGGTAGAAGACGTCGACTTGCTGATCGGGGGTATCATGGAAACGCCGTCTTCGGGAACTGTAGTGGGACCCACGTTCGCTTGCTTGTTGAAAAAGCAATTCATCAATCTTCGGAATTCGGACAGATTCTGGTTCGACAACGACATCCCGCCTTCCAGTTTGACTATCGAGCAGCTTACCGAAATTCGTAAAGTTACGCTCAGCGGGATTCTATGCACGAACACTGACATATCGAAAATGCAGTTGAAAGCTTTCATTCAAGAAGATTCTTACCTCAACGTGAAGATAATATGCGAGCAACACTCAGCCCTCGACGTGAAAGCTTGGAGCGAAGAGTCAGAACCCCAGCCAATGACCAGCAACGAAATGACGCCTGTCCCAACTCCCGCGCCTGTGCCGATAGAGAAGATCCCAGAATTGAGCGTGGAAATGATGAACTCCGCGATCAAAAAGGCAGAACAAGATCTGATCGCGAGGAAACAGTTGGAATATCAGTCTTGGCTCGAGCAGAAGATCGCTGACCCAAAATCGCCGGCCGGCACAGCGGCCAGTTTCTCCAAAGCCAACAAAGACGCTCTCCTTCTGGCGAACTCCTCAATCCTGTACGAACTCATGACCAACGAATTGGTAAACGGGATTCACGGCGCGAGGCGACGAAAACGACAGGTTTTCGACTCCCAAGACTTTCCCACACCCGATTTCACGGACATTCTCCAAAACGTCGACGTGGCTGGATTCATCCCCCATAAGCAAGCCACGAACCACGACGAGATCGATTGTCCTTTCGACGAATCCCCCTGCGACCCGACTTCTCCTTACAGAACACTCTCCGGCCACTGCAACAACCTCCGCAACCCTAACCTCGGAAAGTCCTTGACAACGTTCGCGAGGCTGCTTCCTCCCGTGTACGAAGACGGCGTATCGAAACCCCGCATGTCATCGGTTACTGGAGCTCCGCTTCCGAATCCCCGAGTGATATCAACGGTGATCCATCCGGATATCTCCAACCTCCACAACCGGTACACGTTGATGGTGATGCAGTTCGCTCAGTTCCTGGATCACGATCTGACGATGACGCCGATCCACAAAGGTTTCGCCGAGTCGATTCCCAGCTGCAGATCTTGCGACTCTCCAAAAACCGTGCACCCCGAATGTAACCCGTTCCCCGTACCCCCGGGGGATCATTTTTATCCGACGTTGAATGTGTCCACCGGAGCCAAACTGTGTTTCCCATCCATGAGGTCATTACCCGGTCAGCAACAATTAGGCCCACGGGAACAAGTGAATCAAAACACTGCATTTTTGGACGCTTCCGTCGTGTACGGCGAGAACAACTGCATCTGCAACATCCTCCGAGGACTCAGCGGCCGCATGAACATCACCTTCCACCCGAACAGAGGCAAAGACCTGTTACCGCAGTCACCCACGCACCCCGAATGTAAAGCTGCTTCAGGTTTTTGCTTCATCGGCGGCGACGGTCGAGCCTCCGAACAACCAGGTCTGACAGTGATGCACACCATGTGGATCCGTGAGCACAACCGCGTGATGGAAGGCCTTCGCCACGTCAATCCCCATTGGGACAGCGAGAAACTTTTCCAAGAAACCCGAAGGATCATCAGCGCCATGCTGCAGCACATCACGTACAACGAGTTCTTGCCGAGGATTCTGGGATGGAACGCCATCAGCCTTTACGGACTGAAACTCTTGTCCCAAGGATACTACAAGGATTATTCCCCCACCTGCAACCCAAGTGTGCTGAACGAGTTCGCGACCGCGGCGTACAGAATAGGGCATTCGCTCCTCAGACCCCACATCCCGCGAATGGACAAGAACTACCAACCCATCGACCCTCCAATTCTTCTGCGGGACGGGTTTTTCAACCCGGACATGCTTTACCAAGCGAGCATGATAGACGAGATAATTCGAGGTTTAGTTGCGACGCCGATGGAGACACTGGACCAGTTCATAACCGGAGAAGTGACGAATCACCTGTTTGAAGCCCGTGGGATTCCGCATTCCGGGATAGATTTGATCGCCTTGAACGTCCATCGCGCGAGGGACCACGGGCTACCGTCTTACAACAACTACCGAGCGCTTTGCAATTTGAAGAGAGCCACGACGTTCGAAGATCTGTCGCGTGAGATGGCTCCCGAAGTGATCGCGCGCATGAAGCGCATTTACGCGTCGGTGGATGATATCGATATTTTCCCGGGTGGAATGAGCGAGCGCCCTCTGCAGGGGGGTCTGGTGGGGCCCACTTTCGCTTGCATCATTGCCATCCAGTTCAGGCAATCGAGGAAGTGCGATAGGTTCTGGTACGAGACGGACGACCCGAACATTCGCTTCACGGAGCAACAACTGGCGGAACTGCGCAGGACGACGCTTTCCAAAGTGGTGTGCACCAATATGGACGACGACAACATGGTGCAGAGGGCGGCGTTCGATTTGCCGAGCAACTTTTTGAACCCTCGAGTGCCATGCAGTTCGATACCGCACATGGACTTTTCGGCCTGGCGGGAGACGAGACACGGGTGTCAGATTGGGAAGGAGAACGTGCCTATCGGGGGCTCGGCGTTCCCGACGCCGTGCACCAGTTGCGTGTGCACTAACGAAGGCGTGAGTGTTGGTTCTTTGGGTATGAGGGCGGAAAAGGAGGTGTTGCGCCCGAGTGGCGATTTTGCAGCCCAAGACGTAGGCGAGGGATGAAAAATGACATGAGGGCACAATAATTCTTTCCGTTTCCATTTGTGCCTTTGCCGTATCAGAAATTTAGATTTTGAGTGGTTGCGATGTCCGAATTAGGACAAGATCCATTTTATAAAGAAATTATGTTCACGAAAATTTTTGGAGAAACTTTTTATTGGAAGTACAGGGGAATCGGTATCTAAGAGAATTTTTGCCCAAAACTTTTCTGCTAGACACAAGTGTCTGTTAGACAGAGGGAACCCTTTTAATGAAGCGTGAAGTCGAGCTGAATAGACAGGTAGAACGATGCTGCTCTCCGCCGAGATAATTTTCCCGGATTTTGATCCTCATTTTCATAATTTTGAAAATATAAGTTTTAGCAATTTGTTATTCAAACATAAATTCATAATGATTAATTGTAATTCATAATGTATTAATTGTAAATTCGTAATGATTCATTGCTTTTCTACCAGCTTGACATTCTGTTGGACCCGAAGAGATTCTGTTCGAGACATGTCTGTTTAATACCGAGCCCCCTGTATAACTATATTAAGTATAATAAACTTCAAAAGTGTAGGTAAATATGTGCATAGTAACTTCAGAAACTTCAGCCTTGAAGTTTGGAGAGTTGCTTTGCAGCTTGAAATTGCGGAATGAAACGACAAACTTGAAGTTTCTCAATTAAAGTTTAAACTTGAAGTTTTCGAAATGAACTTCAACCTCTTCAATTTTGGAAAGCTATTTCTTACTTGAAGTTGTGGAATTCAACTTTTAAATCAAAATTAAACGATTGAAGCTCAAGTGAATTTTTCGAATTGAAGTTCAATCTTGAAGTTTTTGATATGAACTTCAACTTTGAAGTTTCGAAAGATTATAACTTGCTTGAAGTTGCGTAATTAAACTTCAGACAATGAGTTTTCGAAATGAAGTTCAAATTTAAAGTTTCCAAATCGAAGTTCGAACTTGAGGTTTTTGATATGAAACTTCATCCTTGAAGTTCCGGAAGTTCATTTCTGGGTCGAACTTGCGAAATTGAATTTCAAACTCGAAGTTTCTGGAATGAAGTTGAAACTCGAAGTTTTCAAATTGAAGTTCAAACTTGAAGTTTTAAAATTGAAGTTCTAACTTAAAGTTCCCAAATTCAAGTTTCCAAATTAAACTTCAAAATTGAAAGTTTTGGAATTGAAGTTCAAACTTAAAGTTTTCGATATACATTTTAACCTTGAAATTTCGGAACTTGCAAAATTAAACTTCAAACTTGAAGTTTCCGAAATGAAGTTCAAACTCAAAGTTTTTGATATAATTTTCAACCTTGAAATTCCAGATGTTCCTTTCTGGCTTGAACTTGCAAAATTAAAGTTAAAACTTGAAGTTATGGAAATGACGCTTAAGTTCGAAGTTTTCGAACTGAAGTTTAAATTTGAAGTTTCCGAAATGAAGTTTAAACTTGAAGTTTCCGAAGTGAAGTTCAAACTTGAAGTTTTTAAATTGAAGTTCAAACCTAAAGTTTCCAAATTCAAGTTCAAACTTAAAGTTTCCAAATTAAACTTCAAAATTGAAAGTTTTCGAATTGAAGTTCAAACTTAAAGTTATGGATATAAATTTCAACCTTGAAGTTTCGGAAATTGCAAAATTAAATTAAAAACTTGGAGTTTCCGAAATGAAGTTCAAACTTGAAGTTTCCAAATTGAAATTCAAACTTAAAGTTTTCGATATAAACTTCAACCTTGGAATTTCCGATGTTCCTTTCTGGCTTGAACTTGAAAAATTAAAGTTAAAACTTGAAGTTATGGAAATGAAGTTTAAGTTCGAAGTTTTCGAACTGAAGTTCAAATTTGAAGTTTCCGAAATAAAGTTCAAACTTTAAGTTTTCGTTACAAACTTCAACACTGAAGTTTCGTAAGTTCACTTTGGGCTTAAATTTGCAAAATTAACTTTAAGCTTGAAGTTTCCCGAATGAAGTTCTAATTTTAATTTTTCGAATTGAAGTTCAAACTTGAAGTTTTCGTTACAAACTTCGACCTTGAAGTTTCGTAAGTTCGTTTCTGGCTGGAACTTGCAAAATTAAACTCCAAGTTTCAAAAAGAAAGTTCAAACTTAAATTTTACGAATTGAAGTTCAAGTTTGAAGTTTTCGAATTGGAGTTCAAACTTAAAATTTTCGATATAAACTTCAACCTTGGAGTTTCAGAAGTTATTTTCCAGCTCAGAGTTGCGTAATTAAACTTCAAACATTAAGTTTCCGAATTGAAATTCAAACTTGAAGTTTCCAAATTCAAATTTGAAGTTGTCGATATAAACTTCAATCGTAAAGTTTTGGAAGTTAATTTCTAGCTCAAATTTACAGAATTAAACTTCAAAAACATCAAGTTTCCGAATTGAAGTTCAAATTTGAAGATATCGACATGAACTTCACCCTCGAAATTTCGGAAATTCGCATCGAATTCGATTAATGGAGCGCAATGAAATTTCGGCCTTAGTAATGAAAACTTCGTTCCAGCCATAGGGCTTGATTGTAAAATTTTTGGCCCTAGGGCACAAACGGCGATTTTCCGCCCGCCTCGCAAGCACAAAAAATCCCAATTTCTGATAAAGTCGGGCACAAATACATTTTCCTCGATTAAGGGTGGTTGTTCGGAGTCTATAAACTCATCGTTTCAGACTCAATGCGCCTCCCTCCGCATCACCAACTGTGAGCAATTGCTCCGGGAACGATCTCGGGAGGAAATTTTGCGGGACGACATTTGCACCGCGCAATGTGGCTTCGCTTTCTCGAAACCGGCGTCCCGGCAGCAACGGTTTCGAACGAGTTCCACGTCTTTCAGCCAACCGAGGAGTAATTTTAGGGATTCGACGTCTGCCTTCAATGGATTCAAATTGCCGGACCTTTCGCAATTCGTCGGCTGAACTTGAGTGTATCAAGTATCCCCACTCTTTGAACTTTCCGAGTGAAATATTTAACTTGGAAGTTCAAAGGGCACAGTCAATATTTTATTGTTTTGTAGAAAGTTTCTTTTCAGGTTGAAATTATCAAGAGTATGATATTGTGATTCGGCAGGTAATGTTCGATTTTTATCGACGTGGAGAAAAATGGCCTGAATGCGTGTCTGAGTCGGATAATTTTACTGATGTTAAGCTACTGATTTTGATGATTGCTCATTATTGTGTACGGAAAGTTGTACTGACGGATACGTGATTTTTAGTGCATTTACGAATTTTTCGATTTTTGTTTTTTGAAAAGTGCTATTTTGTTCAATATTCTGAACGTATGCAATGTATTTATGATGAGAATTTCGTTTTTGGAATGTGATTTTGCGTGTAATATAGGGCAAAATATGTGCTTTATGACTGTCATCGATTTTGCAGTGGAATATTGTGTTCAGCGGTGCTATGTGATTTTGTATATACACATCAGTCATCGAGGGAGCCGAACAATGTCAATGATTGTTGAGTGAACCTGAACATTAATAATGCAACTATTACGTAATAACATGAAAATACCCTGGCAGCATGAAAAAAAACGATTTCAGAAACGCTTGAATCTCGAAAAATTGAACTGAAAAAAAAAAACGTTCAAATTTCGTCTTTTTAATTCGAATTTGGGACGGGCGTAACATTTCTGGAAATTCTAAAATTTTGGAAAATCTCGAAATTGCCAACTTGTAGGAAATATTCATTTTTTTCTGATTCCTCCAATTTTTTAATTTTCTTGAATTCTTCAAAATTTGCAGATTTTTCGGAATTCACGAATTTTACAAAATTACAAAATTTTGCATATTATTCTAAAAAAAATCCTGTAAGTTTGCAAAATTTTCGTAATATTTACAATTTTGAACTCTTTTAGAATGCTCACAATTTTCGAACTTTTCGAGTATGCTCGAATAATCAGTCGTTTTCGAGATCGGTTTTTTTAACCGTAATTCTTTTATGGTTTTTTTATGCCGCCAGGGTATATATTCCAAGTCGTGAAAAAATATCGATTATGAATTTCCAAAAACTTTTTTTTCGTAAATCGTACAGGATGCGAAAAAATTATACTGTAATTAATTTTGAAAATATTCTACTCTAAGTTTTTTATAACGACATTTTTATAACTTGGTAGTTCTTAACATGATCATTAATTATACAACTATTTATATAAAAAATTGACAATACATCAACGTGGAAGTTGAGGATTATTGCGTTCTTAAGTTTATTTCTAGTTTTAATGTTGTTGGGAGATGAAATAAAAAAACAATCTTTTCACTATCGCAACATATTTTATTTAATCTAACTATTATTGTAGTTACATTTTACTTTCCACTCCATAAAATATCGGATATTGAATGAGAATCGTTTCCAAAGTTCAATTATTATATCTATCGTTATCAATGAACACTCATGTGTTAATGAAGATTTAAAAAAGGCAAGAAACGAGTTTCTCGAAACAAAATTACCACGAGTTCAAACAATCGTGGTTTTTTTAGCACTCATCTGACGAACAATGACTTAAAAAATACATAACATTTCCCGACAATATTCGATGCTGAAATACTGCAACGAATTGAATATTCCTCACATTCTCATAACTTCAGTGAAAAAGACTCAATATTTTCTACGCATAAATCACATCCAACTTTACGAAACAATAAACGATTTTGGAAAAATACTTTACAAATCCATAGGTTCGACGACCATTTCATCCTCAGTGTCAGGCAGTGCATTCAAATTTGGAATCGCATCATTATTGTTGTTGAAATTACTGTTGTTGTCAACATTTGTGTTGTTGTTGTCATCTTCGGTTGCTCTGGGGATCGGAGTGGGAGTGTTTCTGGAGGTTGACGCCAATGGGAGGCAACTGTTTGGAGGCTCCCATAAAACTAGTGCCATCGAAGGTCTTTCTCTGCAGAAATAAATGAATCAAGATGATAAAAAAGTGAATAAAATCGTCTGGAATATTTTTTTGTTTTGCACTGGATACAAAATTGATTGACCAGTATTTTAGTATTTGAAAAGAATATGCAGAATATTTTAGTAATGAATTTTTAAACCTAGATTTTTGTTGGATAAAATTGAAAAAAATTTGTTTATGATAATCACTACAAAAATTGGACAAATTTCCAAGTTTTCTTAATTTTGCCATCCAAGTTCTATAAAATTAACTTTGAAAAAAAAAAAAAAGAAATTTTATGAAAAATTCATCGATTACATAAAAGTTGTATAAAAACTGTTATTACTAATTGGAAACTTTACTCAGTTTTTTGTTCAGCATTTGTGACATATTGTCAAGAACTTGAACATTTTGTATGCTTCATATAAAAATCTCATTTTCTACAACAAACACATTTCTCCAATGAGAGGTGAGGGACTTTTAACCCCCAATGAACTTACAGTCTTGACATTAACGATGAAGGGAGAATAGGTTCCTGCTTGAAATTCTTCAACTCCTCCGAAATAATCAACCTTGGTCCCTCAATTTCTTTTTTCGGTTCAATCACGTCATCAAAATCCACATCGAGAGACTCATCGAAATCATCAAAAACTTGCACAGGATCGGGCGCACTCGACGTGGAGGCGGTGACATTAAAATTACTCGAATCAATGTGCAATTCTTGTAACTGGGCAGCCATTTTTTCATAGGTTATAAACTGTTTTGACGGTCTCCTAAAATACAGAACAATCGAGATTTAGTACACATACTTAACAGAAGAAAAAATGTACAGCAAATATTGTGGTACAAATTGTGTAACATAGAACTTATTTATAAAATAACTAATTCCAATTTAGTTATATCATTTCAGAAATGACATTTTTTCAAATTTACAGACAAGTTTGGAAACCTAATCTGTGAAATATAAATTACCCAGTGAAAGGGCTTTCGGCTTCCTCGAATTTCCTTTTGAGTTGAGTAGTCGTGGGTGATACTGGGGATGTGTTTTCTTTGCCGAAAGTTGGCGGCTGCTGCGGTGCCGGCATGCTCCAGGAAAATGGGGCAACTTGCAGTGATTGCAGCCATTGTCTTCCGTCGTTTTGCGAATTTTCTTGCCCCACCATGTGTTGGAAAATGGAGGGGCGAGTGTGGAAATGAGCTCCACCCATCATGGCGTCCTATGGAAAAAATGTATCATGTAAATGGGATAAATATTAATTCAAGATTCTGAAATTCAAATTGGAAAAGTAAAACGGTGACGAACTAAAATATGCATGACTACACATTTTAATGTCGCATTTCAAAATCTCGGAATTCGACTGAATCGGAAAATTTTAGATTGAACAATTTGAATTTATAAATAAAATGTATAAATCATTGATCGCAAAATTCAAAAATTAAAACAGTGTGAACTGATTCTCAAATATTTTATCGAATAAATTTCAACACTTAATGATTTCGAGGATTTCACATTTAAAAAATTCCAAAGTTTGCTGGATTTTTTTTAATAACATTACTAAATTTAAAACATTGAAATTACTTTGTTTTTGGGGGTTCAAATTTTAATTTGTATTATTTACAATCATTTCGGGGAATTTCGAAAAGTTTTTCAACTTTCAGGGGGGGGGGGTTCGTATTCCTTCAACTGAATTACAATTGTAGAATGCAACACAATTCTCATAATTACGAACATGCATGACATTAGTTTCCACCAATCCTCGTGAAACCGCGAATTTTACGCGAAAATTTAACTGTAAATATGCAATCAGGTCCGCGAAAATTAACATTATAACGGGAATAAAAAAATGGCAAAATCTTACCAAATTCTGTGACCCGGAAATCCACAATTCTATTGCTTTTCGAATTAATATTTCGTTGCAGCAACTTTCGGGAACCCGAAATTTACAATTTTATTCGAAGAAAAATCGCGAAAAAACACTGGAATAAGTTTGTTTTGACAAATTTTTGACGTATTTCCATCTGGCACTTTGCTTGCTATGCTTTACTTGGCTTTACTGTCTGTTCAACAGAGTCTCTGTTGCTGTGTGTTGTTGTCAGTTGCTGTCTTTACAGATCTTTACACTTGTTTAAACTGCACCAAAAACTGCACTGCTTTACTGTTACACTGTTTTATAGTAAAACCAGTAAAGTTATCAAGAATCAAAGGGGCGTGGCTTACGGGTTAAAACATAGGAACTGAAGTTCTAACAGCTAATTGTTTTACTGACATTACTGTACTGCTTTACCACACGCTTGCCTTTTCTGTCCATCTTAAAAACTGTCCGCCATTTCTTTTCTTACTTTTGCTACAATTTGAAGAGAGAAAAAAGATATGTTGGACTGCATTCCACTCATGAAAACTGTACTATAAATATAGTTGCTCGCACTTGCGTAGTATTCGTGACAGCAAGACACATTTTTACACATTTCTGGAAATGTCTAGATTTTTCCAGAGAATCCAGACAGTTCCAGACAGTTCTAGAACTGGAACAATCTAGAGTGATCCAGTGCATTCTGCTGGCGGAAACTGGTAGAGATCAGTCTTAGAGATCTTTTCTCTCCCTCGGATCGGGCCTGGTGAGAGAGGGAAAAGTGGCGAACCGCTCGAGACGGCCTTCGCTACAGGTGTAGGGATCACCGAATTCACCGATCACGTGACCTCTTGATCCACTGTGGATCATCCACACTCTCTCGAGGTCTCGAGTCTCGAGTCTCTCGACCTAACCTAACCCAACCACTACAAGAACACAATAGCAAACTCGCACGTGACAATTTACACTGACAGACATTTGACAGTCCAATTGTCGAATACTGTCGACGTTTCCAATGTTCGGAAAACATTGATCGAGGAAATAAAACTGTAAAGCGTCGTGAAAAACCATGGAAAGAGATTATGCACCATTGAGCGCGGCTTGCGTTCGTTCTTTGAACGACAAACTTTATGAGAAACGACGAGCCGCGGCTGTAGAGATTGAAAAGTGGGATTAAACTTTATTTTCGTTCCTAATTTTGCACTGAAAATTCGATTTTCCCGTACATTTTTAAATAATGAAAGATTCGACTTCGTTTTAGATAAAAAATACGTCTTTTTTATATTTTCGTTTCTCGGAATATATTTACCGATTCTAATCGTAAAAGTCATTCGAATTAAGATTTGAAATATGAAATTTTTCAATGATTGAAGTTTGAGCAGTTGAAAATACTTTTTAAATTGGATTTTACATGATCAATAACTCATGGATTTATAATGGTTTATATAACCACAGAAGCTATTTTATAGGCAAATTTTAAATTCAATATTATAACTTTCCAAGAAACTTATAAGGATGTATAAAGTGCCTCATAAGAATGTGTAAAATCTTATAAGGTTCAGAGTTACTAGTATCAACGTCTTACATGTTTCTTTCAACAGGATGGTCAAAGAATTCGCAATACGAAACAACACGGAATTGATAAAAAAACTGCTAAAAGTTTTAGGCCAAGATTTCGCGTTGTCGCAAAATCCACACGCGAGAAAAGGCGGACTTATCGGACTGGCTGCGATCGCAGTCGGCCTTGGACAAAAAGACACGGGGCAATACATTGAGGATTTGATTCATCCGATACTTGCCTGTTTTTGCGACGCCGATCTCCGCGTTCGATATTATGCATGCGAAAGTCTGTACAATGTCGTCAAAGTCGCGAGGAGCGACATTTTGCCCCTGTTTTCAGATATTTTCGGGGCCCTCAGCAAACTGGCTTGCGACCCTGAGCAAAATATTAAGAATGCTACGGAACTTTTGGACAGACTGATGAAAGTATGGGATATTTGTCTTGTTAGGCCAAAGTTTGAAAATTCAAATTTTATATACTTCGATTAATTTTCTAGATTCTTGATTAATTATTCCTGTAATATTGAAATTACAGTTCACATCAAAAAGTTAGCTGGGAATCAAACTTAAAAGACAAAAATTAAACTTTTTAAAATTGTATGACTTCAAATTTTCAAAATATGTGAAATCAGAAATTATTGTTTAAAAAATTGAACTGTCTTTCACCAGCTACAAAAATTCCTGTAAAAAAAGGCCAGAATTTATGAATGATCTAATTTGTAAGTTGTAGAATATAAAAAAAATTCCATAATGACAAGTTATCGCATTTCCCAAAAATTATAGAAAATTTTCGAAAGCTACAGTTTTTCAAAATCTTTCAATTATTCAAACAATCAAACTTTTCAAGCATGAAACACAAAAACTGAATTTTTTCCAGGACATCGTTACAGAAAGTGGCATGTTCGACCTGGTCGGTTTCATCCCCCTGCTCCGCGAGCGGATGTACACGAAACACCCCTTCGGTCGGCAATTCGTAATATCCTGGATTTCCGTACTCGACGCAGTTCCCGACATGGATTTCATAATATTCCTCCCTGAAATTCTGGACGGTCTCTTGAAAATTCTCGAAGACTCCGCCCCAGAAATAAAAAAAACCACGGACACAGTTTTGGGCGAATTCTTGCGAAGCATCAAAGCCAACCCTTCAAGGGTGGATTTCCCAGCGATGATAAACATCCTTATCTTGCACTCCCAAAGTACAGACGACTTTGTCCAACAAACTGCGATAACTTGGATCAAGGAATTCGTGCTGCTGTCAGGGCCCGTCATGTTACCCTACGTTTCCGGAATATTCACAGCAGTTTTGCCGTGTCTGGCTTACGATGGCGACGCGAGGAAAATGATCAAAGACACGGCGACGAATGTCAATAGGAATTTGATGAAACTTATTTCATTGGAGAATGGGGAGGTTTTGGGGAATCAGGGGGAAAAGGAGGGTGAGAAAAATGTTTGAGCAACAATACATTTTTTCGTGGATGGTTCACGTAATATTCACATTAATTTAGTGTAAACTTAATGTGTGTAGTTTATATAAGTATCAAGAACTTCAGAAAAATCATATTTCAATTATATTATTCGACCAGTTTAAAAATTCTAAACAAAAGTTCCAAATGTTCACCAAAGTGGATGTCGAACTTCTTATATTATCTAATTATACAGAATTTCTAACGGAAATAACTAATCTAAAATAATAAAACTTCTAACCTAATCCTAAACTTACCCCCAAAAAACTCGACACTACACCTAGAGAGACATGAACGTGTTCACATTGGCGAAAAACCGTATTAGTTAAAAATGTACAAACGTAACCTTCAAAAGATTCACTTCATTTAAAGAGACATGCACTGCTCACACTGGCGAAAAACCATGCTGGTGCGCAATTTGCAAACCTAACCTCCAAAAGACTCTCTAGACTTAAAGAGACATGAACGACATGAACGTATTCACACTGGCAAAAAACTTTATCATTGTTGAATTAGCATCAGTAAAGTCATGAGTACTCGCAATGTTGAAACATTTTATTAGTATGTACAGTTTCCAAAGTTGACTTTTAGACTTCACTCGAAAAATCGTATTAGTTGAAAATGTACAACTTAACCTTCAAAAGACTCACTTCATTTGAAGACACATGAACTACTCACACTGGCGAAAAACCATGTTAGTGAAAAATGTACAAACCTAACCTCCAAAAGACTCACTAGACTTAAAGAGACATAAACGTATACACACTGGCGAAAAACCTTACCCAGTGTTAAATTGGCATCAATAAAGTCTGTCAGCACTCGTACTGTCAGAATATTTTATCAGTTTCCAAAGTTAAATTTTGGATGTCACACTGGTGAAAAACCATATTAGTGCAAAATGTGAAAACTCAGTCTTCTAAAGAATCAAAAGACTCACTTTATTTGAAGAGACATGAACATACTCACACCGGCAAAAAACCATGTTAGAGCAAATTTAACATGCAAAAGACTCACTGAAGAGACGCGAACGTATTCATACTGGCGAAAAACCGTACTAGTGTTGAATTGGCATCAATAAGGTCATGTCAGTACTCGTACTGTCAGAACATTCTTATAGTATACCGTTCCTAAAATAATTTTCGGCTCTCAAACTGGCGAAAAACCATACTAGTGCAAAATGTGCGAACTCAACTTTCAAAAGACACACTTCATCTCAAGAGGCATTAACTCACTCACACCGGCGAAAAACCATGTTAATGCAAGATGCAAACTTAACCTCCAAAATATTCACTAAAAAGGCTTGAACGCGTTCACACTGGCAAAAAACCGCACTAGTGTTGAGTTAACATCAAAAAAGTAATGTCAGTACGAGCAGTGACAGAAAATAGTTACAAGATACATTTTCTAAAGTCAAATTTCGTCTCTCACACCCGCGAAAAACCGTATCAGTAATTTCGATCTTCATGTTGAAAAACGATCATTCTCCGATTTCGGAAATGCTTCGGACGCCCAAAAGAAACCGTATTCAAATTACAATTTTCACTCTCGCAGAATCGCCCCAAACGCTCCTGGCCGAAAAACTCGACCTTCCCAGTGCAGTGGAAGTCCTCATGAAACACCTGATGCACACTTCCGTTCAGACGAAAGTCGCCGTCCTGAAATGGATCCACCACTTGTTCACGACGATACCCGACAAAATGTTTAACCACATAGACGACCTGTTCCCCATCCTCATGCGCACGCTGTGCGACAGTTCCGACGAAGTCGTGCAACAGAACCTCGTCGTCATCGCCGAAATCGTGAGCTCGAAAGTCCCGAGGATTTTGGGCAGCCCGGACGAACATTCAACGGAGCAGAATAAATATTTTACGAAGTTCATCGTCAATTTGTTGAGGCTCTTCGCGACCGACAGACATTTGTTGGAGGAACGGGGGGCGTTCGTCGTTAGGGAACTTTGCGTTTTGTTGAGCGCGGAAAAAATTTATAAAATACTGGCCAAGATTTTGTTGGAGGAGCAGAATTTGAAATTCGCTGGGATCATGGTGCAGAGCTTGAATATGATTTTGCTGACGAGCCCGGAGCTTTTTGAGATGAGGAGTAAATTGAAGAATATTGATTCTGAGGTATAAGAGGTTTTGGGAGGTTTTTTTAAGTTATATGAATTTGGGGAGAATTGAATTGTTTTTTTGTTCGTTTCAGGAGAGTTGTAAACTTTTTGAATGTTTATACGAAACGTGGAGTCATAATCCGGTGGCGACTTTGTCGCTTTGCCTTTTGTCCCAGAATTACGCGCATGCTTCTGACTTGGTCAAAGCGTTGTATCCTTTTTTGATGGAAAAAAATTTTTTTTTTCATTCGTTTTCGTCTGTCTTTTTAAATTATGAAAAATTGAATTATGCATATATGTATGTGAAAAGTAGACACGTTGTAAATTTGTAAATTCTTAACTTTGACGGAAATTAGTGGGGACATCGAAGTGACAGTCGAATTTCTCGTGGAAGTCGATAAATTGATACAGCTCATAGAATCTCCGATTTTCACGTGTAAGTTTTGGCTTTATTATAATTTTGATTACTTGTATTGATTTTAATGAATGTAGAAAAACAGGGAGAATGGATTTATTTTCTCTGGAATAGCGAGGGTTTTTTTTAATTCTTGATAATTTTTTTTATTTTTGGAAAATGATTTGGTAATCATTATTCAATTATTTTAGAATGATCAAAATCAAGGGCGTATGCAAGATTTTGATCTGCGAGGGGCATTTTCTTTTCTATACAAGATTTTTATAAACGTGTGTACGAAATTCTGAAGTTTTATAGACTTATGAATGTCTGAAGTGTTTGGAATTTGGAAATTCTACTAGATTTCAGGTTCTGGAAATTGCGAAATTTTTGAAATTTCGAAGTTTTGTGATTCAGAAGTTTGGAAGTCGTAAAGTTTTAGAATGTTCTAAGTTATGAAAGTTTTGTAGCCTTGACAATTTTGTAAGTACTCGAGTATTGTAGTTTTTACAAATTATAAAGTTTCAAAAATTTCGAAATATTGAAAACTTTTGAAATTTTGAGGTTGGAGGAATTCTTGAATTTTTTCCAAAATATTAGAATTTGTAACTTTCTTGAAATCCCAAGTAATTCACTTGAAAAATCCCCCAAAAATTCTCCAAAGCTTTCAGAAAAGTTTAAAAATATCGGAAATTTACTATTAACTCTAGATTCCATTAACTTCAATTTTGAAGATAATTCACTCAAATATAAGAAACTCTAAAATCCTAAAAAACCCAAGCAACAAAACTCATCCTAAATCCTCCAAAAGTATTCTAATGTCACCAAAAACTCAAACATCAATTTTCAGATCTCCGCCTCGAACTTTTGGAAACCGAACGAAACGAAAAATTAATTTACACCCTTTATGGCATTTTAATGCTACTCCCACAAAGCGAAGCATACTCCACGCTTTTAAAACGCCTTTCAGCGATTCCCCCCCGATTTTACCCAGCGCCAAACCAAACCCAAAAAAAGGAGCAGCGCCCCCAGAAACAAACGATAAATTTTCAAAAACTCCTCGAACATTTCAATTCCGTCCAAGACAAGCACAAAGAGCTCAAGAGAAAACTGCGATTGACCATGTTGGTAGAAAGGGAACAAAACCCGAACAGCGACCTGTGAAATAACTTGAGCATGTACATAATTTTATCTACAAAACAATGTTATATTTTCGTTTCGATACTTTGTACATAATAAAAATAAATTAGCAGATTTTCTGTCCTTTTTCATTCGAAATTCTCGTCTTCGTTTTGGATTCTCGAGAGTTCTTCGAATTGATCGATGAACCTGTTGTTTTGGTAAACTATGTGACTTATCTGTTCTTGGATGTCGCAAATGTTTTTCCATTTTCTCGAATATTCTTCGTCTGGAGGGGCGGATTTTTCTGGGGTTTTGGGTTTTCCGGGAAGTCGTTCTAGGGAGCGTAACAAGGTCGTTTGGCGTTCTCGGTGTTCTTGGGAAAGTCTGAAAATTTTTTAAAATCGGTTTAGCGGTCGATTTTTGGTGTTGGGAGAAAGACAAAAGTTAGCAATTATCTAATTTCTACAACAATATAGAACATTTTATTCTATATAATTCAATAAATTGATCATATTCTTTATTTCATAGTGTATTCTTAAAAAATATTTGAAATTTACTCAATATTGTTTTACAACATTCAACCTTTCAAAAGTTTTATTTAATTTCTGGTTGTTGACCCCTTTTGGACGTTCTAGGAACTATTGGTTGTTATCCCCTCTCGAAGCTTTTATAAGGGTATGGCTGTTAGCTCTTTTTGCACGTTTCTGGAATTCTGTTAACCCATTTTGGAAATTTTGCGATTTTCGGTTCTTAGACCTTTTAGACTTTATTTATTTTTGTTTGTTAGCCCCTTTCGAACGTTTCATTCGATTTTTGGTTGTTAGCCCTTCTTGAACGTTTTATCAACTTTTGGTTGTTGTCCCCTTTTGAACTTTGCATGAGTGTATGGCTGTTAGCTCTTCTTGCACATTTTACAAATTTTGGTTGTTAACCCTTTTTGAAATTTTTTTCGATTTTCGGTTCTTAGATCCTTTTGGACTTCTAATGATTTTTGGTTGTCGTTCTTTTTTTGAATAATGTTAGCCCTTTAATTTTAAACGTTCAATGTTTAATTTTTGGTTGTTATCCTCTTTTGATTTTTTGTCTGATACAGCTTTGGCAGCGGCGACAATCATAAGGTTTTTCAATAATGAATGAATAATCGAGCGATATACCTGTAGGAAAAAGATTCTAAAGTACGTTCGTAAGTGTCAACATCTTTCTCCAGAATTTGGGTTTGGAGATAAACGGTTTGCGCCATTTTGTACCAGTCGCTCAAACATTCGCATCGTTGAGTTATTGATGGAGTGCATTCAGTTTCCAAAAGAGATTTCATTCTTCTCCCAGTCTCTGTAACCTGTGTACAAAATGCGAATTTGTTCAAAACATTAATTGTCGGAAGAAACAAGCGTTTCCAAAATGTTCGATACTATTTGAAATATTTGAATATACACATTTTATGCTGGAAAACGTATTTGAAGAATTTGAACAAACATCTTACTGACTTACGATCACTTATGGATAAGACTAATTGATCAATGAATGTCGATTTTTCCTCGAAACTTCTTATTTTAACATGAAAAAACAATAAATATTACTTTTATCCTTTCGAGTACGTGAAACTGTTCGTCATTGTGGGTCAGACTTCGCGTCGCCCGATCCCGTAAAAGGTGTTGCCAACCGTCTCGCAATCGGTCGACAAGAGTTGATGCTCTTTGGCTGGCTCGAGTTGTCCAAGGACACCACAATCCTCGCGTGTTCGAGTCCCAAGATCCTTTTAAACTACAATCTTTGATGTACCTAACATAAATAGAAAAAAAACATGGATATGGATTCTCATTCATAATGTTCGTAACTCAAATCATCGCTTCCATATCTCTCCATACAAAAAAACAACAATACAAACCTCTGATGCAACTGAGCAACCGCCGGCGCCAGCTCCACGAACAGCTCCTTCTCCTTTACCTCCAACTCCGTTTTCCACGACTTCCCATCAAAACTGATCTGGTTCCCGAATTTCCGAATGATCTGCCGAGCCACGTGATTCCCACTATCGATAGCAGCCACGTAATCTTCAACCGCCTTTGTCACCTGCTTCAACCTCTGACACTTGTCCAAAACCCTGCCAAGCTCTGTCGTCAAGACCCCTATGAAAGCCTCCACGGCGTCCTGCGATGATTTGCTACACCTCGCGATTTTGTCGACTCGTCTTTTGCAAACGTGGCCCACGGAACACGCGACCTTCGCCTGACTAGCGTCGTTCTCCACCGAGAACAGATTCGAAAACGTCGGAAACTTCGGGAGCTCCAGTTCCTGGACCAACACCACGTTGTTGTTCTCTTTGGAAAAAAGCATCAGCGGATGATCTTCCGTTGTCTTGGGATACCCTTTCCCCGGCGTCGATTCCTCCACCAGCGAAGTCAAATAAGCGTCCCTGAGGAGGAGGATTTGCGCGTGGGGCTGAATTTCCGTTTGGTCCTGGATGTGGGCTTGAAGGGCCACGAGTTTTTCCTCGGGATGCAGGAAGATCTTGATCGGGGCCGCTTTGTGGACGTTGAAGATGTGAACAGGTTTCCGGACGAGCGCGTCCGTGACGCCGGCGAAGAAACGGTCGAAGCTCCAGATTCTTTGGGGATCGACTTCGAGGAGACCGGCTAGTAACGGGGTGACGATTTTCTTGAGACCCGTGCTAAGCTGGCAGCTTTGGGGCAGTTCTCGGCTCCACTCGATGGGACCGTTGTCGGAGGTTTGGGTACCGCATATCACCCCGGAAGCTTTTTTCGTTGTTATGTAAAACATGGTTTCTTTGTTCCGGCGACCGCCGAAAGGACGGAAGGGGAGGTTTCCGGTCGCGACGTGGTACAATGTTACGCCTGGAAAGTGATAGTGAGAGCGTAACCGTATATGTGGGGAAATGGGCAGTCTATGGGACAATGGCATGATCAAAATGGTCGACCAAAACCCCCTCTAGCGATGAATTTGATCATACATATTCATTCATTTATTTATTTGAACGGGACAAGCCCTTTATATATGTTGGTGCATTTCATTTCAGTTGAACACCTGAGAATGGGTGTTTAAAAATGAGCTTGAGGAAAATGTATTGAAGTATTTCGTCAAATGGGAATGAATGACAGTTAAAAAAAACGTAGTTGAGTAACTCAAAAACCTTAAGCAAGTTTCGGGAGATCTACCATTGTCCCTGATACTTTCGACTGTTATACGCGATTACTAAAAAATTGGATTCTTCTCGAAGATTCTCTCAATAATTCTAATGTCAATTTTCGACTACAAAAAGGCTATCATCGCAGCACACAAGCAGTGTCAAATTCGGCGTGCACTTCTGTATCGAATACACTTCTAAAAACGTAAAGTTTCGCGACATTTTGCGTGTGTATTTCAAGTGAGAAAACCAGCTCAAACTCAGATGTAAATCTCATCTCGTCAATGATCACTTGACTGATAATGTAAGTCATAACTCTGTACCAATGACAGTTGTAACCCTTTTTTGGTTGAGCAAGACTTGGAATACCCGCGTCCTGGGAAGTTCCATGGGATTGCTCTTTTTAGGAGTCGTTTTCGGTCATTTTCGTTCATCTTCCCAGGACCTGTCTTGCTCTGCGGTTACAACTCCTGTATTCTATGAAAATTGGAAATCCGTTTCATACCGACTAATGGAAGATTCTATCCTCTAATTCACTTGGCATTATCACAATTTTCATTCAAACTGAAAGATATCGATTTTGAATATTATAAATTTTAACTACAATTCATTGAGCAGTTAAATTTGTAAGAAAATGAATCAAACTTTTCCTTATGTAATCGATTAAACAAGTTGTAAATTTTATAATATTTTTTTAAAAATGAGAGAACAAAAAAATTAATCATGACTTTGTACTGATTGCTCCATTCCTTGTTATTCTCGAATAGACGAAAATACACGTCAGAACGCTACCCACGATAAGAACATTAATCATGATCCAAAATGGGCATTGGATACTGTTTAGAGTGGTGGACTGTATTTTGGGTTTGCGGGTGGACAAAATTGTTCCCGAGAGATATTTCAAGACTTTTAGTTTAAACTGATTCTGTCATAAAAAAGCCAAACGGAGTTGAAAGATACAAGGGTGGTTGGTTTGGTGGTTGTACAAGTTAGAGTTCCTATAAATAGAGAGTTTGGCCATTCAGGTGCACATGCTTAATTGGCTCTCTCTAAAGCTGGATCCAAAATGGCAGCTCTAATAGGAAAAAGCGATTGTATGTACGTGTCGAATGTATATGTGTGTACCGCCGCCATTTTGGATCCAGCGATGACACGTAAACACGAACACATTACAGATGGCCAAACTCTCTATTTATAGGAACTCTTGTCTTCTTTTTCTTCTTGATCTCTGTGGCGCTAGCTGTAGAAAGCCAAAATGCTGATTTTTCGTTCGGTTAACTAGAGCTGTTGGTTGGCCTGAGGCCGATAGTGTGAGGTGGTTGTCATCCATGAAAAGCATTCATTATCTCTTATGGGATTACGACCGCACGTGATGAGTGTATGTGCATGTGTGTGTGTATAGTATATATGTACAATATTATGCGCCCGGGACCACCGGCTTAACGTCCCCTCCGAAAGGACGACGATAGGCAGAGAATTATCTGGCCACCTTCCCAAATCCCGTCGCTCGGGTCAAAAGCTCGTTCCCGACTCCTGGTAAATTTTTTCCTGCATAAAAATAGGAACTCTAGTACAAGTAGTGACGGAACGTCCGCCTGAAGGCTAGAGCCGCTGCAAGCGCCGTCTTAGTGGATTAAGAATTGTCGGGTTGGTCACAATGTAGCGCGGGAACTAGTTATTAAATTCATACCATATCTGCTACATGACGAATCTGTGGAATTTATGTCGAACCTTCTCCAGTCTCTTTACGTTGCATGAAGATAAAACACTCCATACATGTACAAAACCCATTCAAAACATGTAACCAGAGCATCAAAGACTCACCGATAGACCACAAATCCACAGTCGCCCCGAAAGTCTTCCCCACGGGTTTCCTCAGAACCGCCCGTTCGTACATGTCCGGATGAAGGTACTCCTCCGTCCCATAAAGCGAAACGAACTGCTGATCCTCCTGCAACTCCCTCGCCGCCCCGAAATCCGTCAACTTGTAAATAGTGCTTCCGTCGTCTCCGATGAACTTCATGATGTTCCCCGGTTTCAAATCGCGATGCACCAAATTGTTGTCCCGCAGGTGCTTCATGCCCGCGGACAAGTGTTCGAGAACGAGGAGAAACTCCTTCTCCGCGAGACCGTAAGTGTTCTCCGGATCGTCGAGGATGTTGAATAAACTGCCGCCGGTGCAGAGTTCCATGACTATGACTTTCCCGCGGCCGTCTTGTTCCTCTTCGATGGCCAAGAGTTTCACGATGTTCTCGTGCTTGACTTTCTTGAGGACCTCGAACTCCCGCATTTGCACGTCGTGGGGACGCATGTGGCTGAGTTGGTTGAAGGTTTTAACGGCTACGGGTTCGCCATTGTTTTTGTTGACGCCTTGGAATACGGCGCCGGTGGCTCCTTTGCCGAGGACGCTGGTTGTGCACCATACGTAGTTTGCGGAACCACGTAGGAAGGACATGGTGGTGGGATTGAATGGGGGTGTTCTGGAAGGGGAGAGAAAGATAGTTGAGGTAGAGTAGACGTTTTTGTGAGTGGCAAAGAGTGTTCGAAGATGTTGAGATTTTGTTTTTTTGGAAGATCGTAGAATTCAGGTATACTGGATGATTTATCATTTGATTCAATTTGAACTTGAATTGATAGAGTTATCGAATTTCAAACACTGATTCCATAAAATTGAACTCGACAATCGAAAAACATCTATGAATGGTTGTTACTGAATTTTACGAAATTAGTGTTCGAAAATTAGCGATTGGGTAGAGGGTGTTCAGATAGTAAGGACTAAAAACCGGGACATGTTCCTTAACCGACCCCCCCCCTAATACTTCCACCTCTTATTATTATTAACATTCCGTAATTTGTTGCAATTGTCCAAATTTTCAAGATTCTAAAAATGTTTGGGATATACAAAACTTTTGACATTTCCAAAATCTTTAATATCGATGAAATGGATAGTCAGTGCATGATTTAATAATTTAATGACTTTAATTTATTTTTTTCGATTTTCCCACACAATTTTGGCAGTTAAAATGTTTTTTGCGAGAAAAAAATCCACTGAGCTGGGAACCAAACCCAAGACCTCCCATTTTTTTTCTTGCAAAAAACATTTGAACTGCTAAAATTGTGTGGGAAAATCGAAAAAAATTAATTAAAATCTTTAAAATGTTGAATAATGTTCAATTTTTCAAAAATTTTCAGATTTAAAAAATTCTCAACATTCTTGAAGTTTTAAAATTTCAGAAAAGTGAAAATATTTGAAACTCTAGAAACTTTCAACAGTCTCTAACTTGGCCGAATGCTTGAATTTTTTCAGAAATTTCAAGATTATCTGTTACTGTCGAAATTCTCGAAATTTAAAAAAATGTTTAAATTTAAGAATAATCCAAATATTGAAAAATCTCGAAACTTTGGAAATTTTTTCAATTTCCATGATTTTCTTAATCGTTAAATTTATCAAAAATGTGAAATTCTATGATATTTTCGTAAATTTGAAAATTCTGAAGATTTTCAAAAATTCTTCAAATTAACGGAATCCTTAAAATTTGCGAAATTTCACAATAGTCAAAATATTTAACATTTTCGGAGCTTTCAAAATTTTCAGGATTTTAGAAATTCTCAAAATTCTTAAAGTTCTGAAATTTCAGGAAAGTGAAAATATTTGGAATTCTAGAAATTTTCAACAGTCTCAAACCTTTCAAAATTCTCAACTTTTTTTAAAAGTTTCAAGATTATCTATATTATATTGTCAAAATTCTCGAAATTCTAAAAAATTTTTAAATGTAAGAATAATTAAAATATTGGAAGTTCTCGGAACTTTGAAAATTTTTTAAATTTCCATGATTTTCGAAATCGTTTCAATTCTCAAAAATGTGAAATTCTATATTTTCGTAAATTTTGAAATTTTTAAGGTTTTTGAAAATTCTTCAAATTAACGGAATCCTTAAACTTTTCGAAATTTCACAACAGTCAAAATATCTGACATTTTCGAAGCTTTAAAAATTTTTGAAATTTTCATAATTTCATAAATTCTCAAAATTTGAGAATAATCAAAATATTTAACATTCTCGAAATTTCAAAAATTCTTAAAGAATATGCACTCTTCAAAATTATGGATATTCTCAAATATTGGGTATATTTTGAAAGTTTTCAAAATTCTAGTCAATTTCCAAATTCGAATATTTTCGGAATTCTCAAAGATTTACGAAATTATTTAAATTTTCGATATTTCACTATAATCGAAGTATTTGAAATTATCAAAACTTTGAAAATTCTCGTAATTATCATAATTTTCCTAGTTATTGAAGTTTTAAAAATTTGATAAAAAAAATTATCCTAAGTTTCATTTCAAACTTTTTCATTATTTTATAAGGTTTTTATTGACACAATAATAACAAAAAAACATTTTTTCAGTGTTAAAAAAAATCAGTCATAAATTTCAGTTATACAAAATTAATTTAAAAATTTGTGGCATCACCAACAAAACTAGAAATTTCTCACAGTTAAAAAAAAAAGAAAACTTTAATTTCAGATAATTATTAAAAAAATGCAAGTTTCAATAGTAGAAACATGTACTTAATTTATCGAAATTTTTTATGAATAATCTTGAATGCAATATGTACATATAATTTAAAAAATTACAAATTCAAAAGTTCATATTGAAAAATTGCAATTTACCATAGTTTATTTTAATATTCATTTATTAATAATAATCATGATAATTCACGATTTTTGATAATAATATTTATAATTATTGATAATATTCATTCATCACAATGTTGAAAATTGTTTAATGAACTTTTGAATTTTTAAATCAAAATGTAATATTAAAATAATGAATAATTATGCAAATCCGACAAATCATTAGTTCCAATAAAAAATATAATTTCGCTGAATTATTT
The DNA here is from genome assembly GCA_030522785.1 of Platygaster equestris. Classification (NCBI taxonomy): domain Eukaryota; kingdom Metazoa; phylum Arthropoda; class Insecta; order Hymenoptera; family Platygastridae; genus Platygaster; species Platygaster equestris. The sequence continues at coordinate 40,289 of JAPYZK010000079.1, forward strand.
CAGCGAAACATTTGAAAATGTCCAAAATTTCAAATGTATCATTTTTTACAATCAATGCAAATTAATTAATAAAAATACAAAAACAATGTTAATGTTAAAAAAACAAACGATGGACGAATAAATTACAAACAAAATATAACACAAAAATAGTGTACTATAATAAATTGCTAACTTTTAATATTTGTTGTCAACAATATAACAATCCAATTAAAAAATTCTTCAACACTCAAAATAGAAAAATTAATTTTGTTTGCTCCAAAAAAATAATATCAAAGTCGAGAAATTTCAAGAACTACAAATGTAATAAATGGCCAAAAATAATTACCTCCGTAATTACTTATCCGTCGAATCTTCGTTATTTTCGTGAAAAATCATGTTCCACATGAAAAATCCAGGTCCCATGGTCCCGTTACATTTTTTTCACAATAATTATTCACATTGGCAATTATAATTGCCCTCTTTTTATAATAAATCAACTTTTTCATCACTCATATACCTTATTTTATGCAACACTGTTTCCCCTTATACCAAAACTCACTGATTATTTCAAAATTTGCCTAAATCAAACTTGTTTCAACCAAAAATCGAACAAAATTTCCAAATGTTTTGACTTTTGACGTTTCATCAACACATTATTGTGCTTTTCATGCGATTTTGCGATTTTACCGACGAACGAGCGGTCGGTAAGGTCACTATAAAATTCAAAAATTTCGCGGACATTTTCCTCAGCTTATATTACAATAATTTGATTCTTTTTGAATGCTAATGACATGATTATGATGACATTTGAGTATTTTGCATAGGATCTGATTTCAGGCCCGCGCACAGGATTTGCTCAAGGGAGGGGTTTTGGCTTTTGTTTTATTCGAAATTTGATTTCCAGCATTTTTCATTTCAGTTATTGAAAAATTCTGTTATTTCGTG